>JBCAUA010242065.1:0-20419 GCA_038406235.1 Peronia verruculata | reverse complement strand
TCTGTGTTATTTGTTTTTCTTAAATTATTTTATTAGTTACCGGTCTGACAGTTATATTGTAATTTTATAAAATGACTGATGGTAGAAATATTATCATTGTATCATTGCTCACATATATAGCCCTGTGCACTGAGCAGTTGTTGTGCAGGAGTGTGAACAAACACGGAAGGAGAAAACAGCTCAATATGACATTGATAAAGGAGTTTTGATGTTGACTCTGCTAATTTCAGACGATCAGTGTAAATTGTATTTATCATGTCATATCTCTCTATTTTTTTTTCTAACAATTATCTACTTTTTCCTAATCGCTTTCATTTCATTTACCTAGAAATGCACATTGTCTCTTAAATTAATGTTATGCCAAGAATGTGCAGTTTTGATTAAAAATAATAATAATATTATTAAAATTATAAAATGAAGTTCTTGATTAACATAATATCTTCGTTTGTTTATCTAGATCTTTTCTGTTAAGGTATTCACATATAGAATTCATTTTTTTTTGTGTGTGTGTGTTCATTTAAATCATTAAAAAAAAAAAAAAAAACTGCAATTACTTATAGTTTGGCACAATGCTGATAATCAGTTACAGCATATTTCATCTTCACCTGTACAGCTTTTTTTTCCCTGTTCATTTGATTCATTCAAAGATAACGTGCAAATTATCCCCCCCCATTTTTTTTTTTTTTTCACAATTTGTCACAGGTCATTTTCTGTTACATGTACTAAAGTTAGATGCATTGAAAACAGGAGTCTGTTATTCACTGGAGAAATGTTGATTTATTCATGAGGGTTAAATGAAGTGTGATGAGATTTGAGGATATTAAAATACACAGAATTTAGTAAGCCTTATTATATTTATTATACGCTTATATCTTGATTTTCATTGTGATTCCAATAATTTATCCATCTGCAATTTTTTGTTTGTTTTGTTTGATTCATGCATGCTCCAATTCATTCACTTTTGCTGAAATATAACAACTAGGCCTAGGCAGATAAATGTTTTGTATTTATTTTGTCTTGTTGTCTCACAGTTTTTCTCAATTTTCATTTCTGTAATTAGTACGTCTTTGTTTCAATCTGTGATTTTGTTCCCATTTTATATATATATATATATATTGTGTTTGTTTTTTTTTTTGTTGTAGTAAACATCATCATCACATAGACTTTAGAGATGCACAGAGAAATGCACCAAGTATGAGTTAAGTAGTTTCCTTGATGTTTCAGAATTTTTTTTTTTTTAGTACAGTCTGAAACTATCTAGTCCAAAAGTAGAGAGCAATGAGAAAAAAAGTTTTACAATATTTTTATTATTATTATTTTTGATTAAGCAGAATTATTTTTGTATGTGACAATTATTGTTACTCAGTAGTGCTTTATGGGCATTGATGAAGCAAACTTTTAAGAACTGTCTCCGTGGTTCAAGATGGCTGGATATGTAAGTATTGAAGCCTTCCTGTCATATATAATTCCTCACTTCTCACTATAATTATATACTCTGCTTTTCTGGATATCAAAGTTTTTCACTGATTTGGTAGGTTATAGATGCAAAGGGATAGAACTCAAATAATGTTAATAAAAGTCAAAACTATCGTGTTTGTACACAGCAACAATTCAGCGAGAATTTAGGAAGCTACAAAGCCTCTTGAAGATGCAAAAAAAAAATTTATGAGCAGATTTTGCCACTTGAAAAAGCAAGTGATTTTCACCCTTGAATGTTATTCATGCAGTCAGTATTAGTGTCAGATCTCAAATATAAATAGAACTTAAGCTTGTAAATTAATGGAGAACAACTTCATTAATTATTACAAAAATTAGATTTATATTATTTTCTAAAGAAAGAAAAATTAATGATGAAAAGAGAAGAAAAAGAAGATCAAAGTTCTTTTATGTTATCTCATGTGGCTTTAATTATACCAATTCAGAGCAACAGTTATCTAACGGGTAGACAATAAACACTATGAAAAGTTTTTTTTTTATACATGAGTTTTATAAATTTATCTTTTGTTCTACTACTAGCTCCAGCTTGTGGTAATTAAATTTATTCTTTTTGAGACTCATTAATGCAAGGACTTCAGATCAATTAGCAATATTATGGTACTAATAATTTGATTAACAATGAATTATTTTACACTAAGCAGCCACCCATCCATCCATCCATCCATCCATCCATCCATCCATCTGTCCACCTCTCAGTCCATTCATCCATTCATCCATCCATCCAACTATACATTGTCATTCTGTCTGATCCTATTGTTTTTAGCCTGTTTGTCCAATGGACAACTGTTTTCAAATATCAGTTAATTTTCTCTGTCATTTACTTCATACTTAGACCCAAGTCCGGACTGTCAGTAGATGACAAACAACAGAGCATACTAGGATGGAAGATGTGGTCAGAAAGAAAGATTTCTTCATGCAGAAGCAGAGATGAACAACTTCAGAAAGTCTCAAGATGTGGTGACGAAAAGTAGCTCTAACTTTCCTTGGAGCCACAAAGAATTTTACATGAAGACTAATGGAGAGACAAAAAAACTGATAAAGTTACGCATTTGCATTTTGTTGTTGACATTTTGTTACATAATTTGGCCTGTTATGAGAAAAGGTCCATTTGAATGTAACTTCAATTTGTTGAACCCATTTTCTTCCATTATTTTGTAATGGGAATGATTCATGTAGCTAGCAGCAGAGTGATTGCAGCTGTGTAGATAATGTGTGAATCAGAGCACATGAATGTATTCAAGCATATGTTTTGTTTTGCACTGCACATAGACTTGATTAATGTATTTTACTAACTTCAACGGAAAGAAAATGACAAAAGCATGGATTATTGGGCACTTGGAATCATTTAGGAATAACGAAGTTTCTGATAACATAAGAAAATGTTTAAAATCAAAATGTATCAAATCTATCAAATCCAGATGATAGGCATATCAATATGATTCTGCCACTATGCATAAGCTACTGATTACAACTAGTATTAACATAATTCTTACTTTTTTTGCTGCTTGAAATGTCTTGCTTATTATTCAGGATGGTTTTGACACTCAGTTAAATCCAGGTTGCCTGACTAAACTATTAAACAAAACAAAAAGATATATGTCTTGGACCCAGAGCAAATAAGTCAGAAGTTGCTGCAGGCAATCGCCAATTATGGCTGTTTTTAACTACTTTCTGACTTGGATACCAAATGTTACATATCAGGTAAGAAAAGGCTGAGTTTTGTTTTTGTGGAAAACAAATAAAACATTTTCTTATCTCAGTCGGAAAATAATTAGAAAACGGCTGTAACTTGAAATCACCAGGATTGGCTTGTGACCCATCTGCCCTTGGGCACGAGACATATAGATTAGAAAACAGGCTGTTAATAGACTATTTAAAACTTTTTATTATTAACAGGCATCTATGTGACATTCTAGAGTCACAAATACTGAGCTTCGTACTAAACTGTATTATTCGAAAATTACCAGCACTTAGAGAAATAAAAGTTAATATACAGCTTTAATTTAATGTCATTCAAGTCTTCCTTTTTCATCGATTTTGCTGGGACAAATTGGTTTGATAGAACCAAAACTTTGGTTAATTTGAAGCTATGCTCTCAAAGAAAGCTCAAGAATTCTCTATTTTAAATAGCTCTGGGAACTCGAGCCCAGTAGGATAAGAATACGAAACAGATATAAATGACAATGATATAAAATGAAATTCGGGATAATAGCTTATACATTGAGAGCTGGAAAATACTTGCCATTTTTTTGTATAGAGTTGGTTAAGATGAAACAGTAAGAAATGTGTCAAGTAAACATATTATGCCTGCATTATTTATTAATATTTATTGTGATCATGTTTTCTAACTAAATATAAATGCAGTTTGATAACATTGTGCTTTCGTTATGTCTTTAGCTGTATCTCATGAAGAGGCATTTGGATAACTGAAATCTACAGAACTTAAAGATTATTATTGTTTTATCTAATCAAATTTATTCAATGCAGTGATTAGCAGTACAGAAAAAGAAAAACATGGCAAAGTATTTGATTGGCAAATATCATCTCATGAAACCCATTGCATGGAAAATTGAACAAACGATAGGTAAAGTTTAGGCATGTCTTGTTCTCTATCATGCATATCAAAGGACAATGACTGTGGATGCTGTGAAAAATATTATTTGTTCGTTTTTCTTATATTTTTCCTCAGTCATTTTTTTTTCATTTTTACATTCCTAAATTTTAAAGTCACAGTATTGTGTTTTCAACATATTTATCCATTGTATTGGCCGAATTCCATGTCTTGTCTGAATTATAGCACTTTTCATTGAATGATCTTTTGTGAATTATGTGATGTTATTTTAATGAGATGTATAGACTTTTACCACATGTCAGTATTGTGAGGAAATACACTGCTTAGGCTAAGATGACTGAGTATGGGTGATCACAAGATATACAATCACATTTGTCACAAAGCCATAGCTGTCTGTTGCATTTCACAAAGTACATTATTCTGATTATATCAGTCCAGGACCATATTTTGATTGTTACCTTTCAGTTCCTCTCCACTCTTTATATTTAGCCACAGTCAGCCCTTTGCCTCCCATTGTGAACAAAAAAAAAAAAAAAAAGAAAAGAAAACAAACAGTGAGATCTTCCCAACACCCCTCTTGCCATTACTGATAATTTCTTGACCTCAAAGCAGATGGCATTATTAGAATGAGTCTAATCATAATTTTCCAGCAACGGAAAAGAAACTACAACAGCACATCTTTACAAATGTCGATGATGTCAGTGATTCATGCAGATCTTTTCTTTCAGTGTAACAGTAATTAATCACCACTTTGCTTTATTGTCGTGGTAATATTCTAAAAAGGAAAGATTTCACATTGTTTTCTGTTTAATATTTCTTCTGACAGAATCTGAAATACAAAATTTGCTTGAAGGCATATGCTACTTACAGCTGCTGGGGTGAAGATCACAGCTTCTGCTTCTGCTATTAAACATTATGTTTGTGTGTAATACAATTGTGTAGGTTTGTGGGTATTAGTGGACATAAAGAAGAGTCCTTAGCTCATAGTTTTCGATTGTTGTGTTGTATAGTAGAATAATGATTGTATAAAATACAATCCTGTATAATGCTTATGACATGCCCTTAATTATTGTGTATATCCTGTTTTGTGTGTAGCACTCCATTCTTGAGTGGGTAATGAAATTATAAATGAGTTGTTTTCTTTCTTAATGCATCAGACACAAACACCCTAAATTTTACCAAAATCAGGAAAAGATTCAGATTATTGTTTTGATGAGGTTTTATTTGGTCTAGATTACATCTTGTTGCATTGCATGAAAAGTTGCATGTCTGTCCGAAGTTGTCATTGCTTTTCATTGAAGTAAATAGAACTTGGTGGTTTATGATTGAACCATGACTATTTTTATATCATACAGAGAATCAAAACTGATATGAAAGTGAAATAAGAAATAAGACTGTAATAAAGTTCTGAGGCCAGGTATCATTTCTTATCAAGGGACACAACCTTAAAATGTTCTAAGAGAATTTGATTTCTTAGTCATCTCCTTGGTAACAGGGAAGCTATCAGTGAAAAACGACAGGAGTTATTACAGTGATAGAATGGCTCCTTGGACTGCTCAGGGGAATTGTTTTTAATAACACTGTGTCATTGTTGACATTCTGTTTCTTACCTTGTCGACATTCCCAGTTCTGCATCAAAGGAGAAAACAAAGATCTTTGAGGACAAGAATGATTAATTTAAAGGTTCCTGTTCAGCTACTATGTTTTTCCCCCTTGCATTTATCCATAATACTGCAGGAATCTAGGCTCCTTCCTACAACCAAAGCATTGATGTTGTGAACCTTGTAGTGTATACTCTCCTGGTGAGACATAAACGCCAGTGTCTTTGATGTTTCTGAGCCATTCAAAGTGCACCTTCTCTGTGTTGTAGTTGATTAAGAATGAGAAGGGTCCAAGTTGTATTTTTATTATTATTGCCTTTCAAGGACAACTATATGCAAATACTCTTGTACAGTAGAATTCAGGTATGTTCATTTACATTTTTTGTCCTCTTCTTTCTTTTTAAATTACAAATTCTGAGGTATATTTATCATTTATCAATTTATATTTTGTTCATTTATGAATGAACATTTAAACTTGAGATTACAAGTTTGTTTTTCTTTTCATGCATTTTGGCACTCTGATGTGAACTATATTACAGTTTCAGCATACTGCAGAACTGAAATTGTTTTGGGCAATCAAAAGTTAGTATTTCATTACTGACTTACAAATCATTCAGTTAAAAAGTGATTTATCTTTAAGGAAAATAGACAATTCTTAATTTACAAAAGGAAAACAAAATTTGTTTAGTACGGTATTTATTATTCGCAATGATGAAGCTATATTAATTAATCCAGAGACTACTTTAAGTTTGATACACCTAATGATAAAGCTATTTCCTTTATCACTTCATGACTAGTATTTTGATTACTGTCAAGAGTGGTAAGAGGTAATTGGTTTTAGATTTTAACCTGATGAGCACTATCAACCATTATATCATTCCAAGTCTCCAACTGCCCTGATTGCTTAGCACAACCTAGCATTCTCAAATAATAGGTAATTCCTGCGCACTACAAACTGTTTGTACTGTAAGGAGGTGAACACAAACTCAGTCTCTTGCAATACTATCACTTACTATCAGTCACTTTACAATTCTGTGTTTTGCTAAGACTTTGTCAAGGCAACCTTAGAATATCTATATTTTGCCCTGGGAATCTAGCGATAGCATTGATGGGGAGCTGAGGGTTCAAATGGTTACACAGATTTCTTGTAAGTATCCTATCCCTTCAGGTAACCACCATTACAGACAATTTAACCGTGATCAAATTTGTAGATCTATCTTATTTTCATTGGGACGTTGACATTGTAATGGATATGGAATTCAGATGAATCATTCTGAATAACGAATGTGTTTGAAAGAACCTTTAATTTTTTGTCATTTGAGCGCCACAGTTTGAAATGAAATGTTTGTTTGTGTAGTTAAATTAAATCATTCAGTATTGTATGTTTTATACTTAAACATATTATAGACAAACACCAAATAACTTTTTAAGTTTCACTTTGTTTTTAGTTCGTGTCATTCCACCTAGTGCCTAATTTTTGTTCATGTTTATATACAGTTCAGAACTTCATTGGTTAAAGCAGACAAAGAATAAAATTGAATGCTGTTGTTGCAGTGTCTTTTCAAGCTTGTTGGTTAGTTCATGTCCAAAAAGCCTTAGAATATGTTAATTATTAAATGATAAGTATTGCTTATTATGTAAGGTAATTTTTTAGACAATTGTGAACAATGATCACCAGGCCAGCAAAGTCTAATTGTATGTGCTTCTGAGTCTGTAGACTTTAGTTTAGACGAATGTGATAACAAGTTATTCTGCAAATCTGAAGTGTTAAAAGGTTGGTACATAATACTATGTGTGTGCAGCTCAGCATATGAATTCTGTGGTAATGCTGAATGTAATTCCGCAGGATGGAGGGAAAAGATATAGAAAAGAATGATTATTAAGTCTTGTTGTACCAACACATGTTTTGATTTATTCCATGTGTTTTGGATAGAATGTTTGCTCATTCAGTGTCACATGTAAAGTTCCAATGTTCAGCTTCTCAGCTAAGACTAGACAATGGTATTTGATTTCAAAATAGCTGGTCGTTCATTCCGTTTACCTCTCTTTATTATATGCTATTTACTAGCAGGAAAATACTGTGATAGAAGCCAGGTTTTCATTTAACCCATGGCAGTTATGTGGGTTCCACAAATATTTGATCTCATTTTTTAAAATTTTGAACTTTATGATTTGTTTTTTTTTTTTTCTTTCAGCTTTTTATTGCATTTGGTATATTTACGTCTTTCAACCACCTGGAGCAGATCTCTCATTTTACCTTAATTACCTTATCAGTTGTATTTGATAAAAAAGAATTTTTATTAAAATGAAAAGTAATAGCCTTAGTACATATTAGTGTAAAAGAAATTCACATACCATGACTTTGGAGGCAGTCTTGCCGGTTGTCTGGTTGTGCAGAAAACAGTACATTTTAGATGTATAGTAGTGTTTCTGAAATGATAGCTACCAGAAGAACTTTTTATATCCATCAACAAAATACATCTTTGCGTAAGTCTGTCTCTTGTTGGAAATTGACCAAGAAAATGAATGTTAATTTATATAGGTTACTACTAGCACTAGATCCATATTGAATCTTGGTGACAAAACGATTATAAAAACTTGAGGGGAAAATTCTGTCTGTGACTGTTGTCAGCAACGTTGCTAAAAAAAAGGACAAATAAAACCAACCATTTTAGGGACAACTTCATCAGTAGGTTACTTTTTAACAGAATGTTAGATGAGGTGATTTGTATCATCTTTAAGGGAATAAAGGTTTTCCCATTTCTTTTCTTGTATAGCCTATTATACCCATGCATGGACATAATTATGTGTTTCATGCATAATTTACCTACTGTTATTTTGTCCTTATCAGTAATATGATTCTATATTTTAGATGATCGGTTTCTTTGATGGTAGAAGCAGAGGTAGAGCATGTAACTAAAAAATAAAAAAGTGCTATTTCACAGTACAATGAAAAAAACAAAAGTCTTGACATCAATATGGCATTTGTGTTACCCAATACACAATCATTTTATAATATTTTTGCATTTGATTTGTTCTAAAATAGTATTAGAATAATGAAAGATTGATTTTGATAATTCTTATACAGTGTCTTACTCTAAAGTGTTAGAGAGTTGAATTGAAATTCCAAATCGTCACGGTCATAACACTATTGCCTAAGTCATTTTTGGGGGAGTTCTGGTTAATGGTCCTGTGATAATCAGCAGAACTTTGTTTCATTTCCCAGCCAGGAATAAATAAGGTTTGTTCAGTATTTTGAAATTAGTAGCTATTTTTTATGTTTTGCCCAAGTCATGTGATTGACTCGGGCAACACACTTCCAACATGAATTAGTTGAATAGACATGCTTAAACTGAGGCGTTGCGACCTCTGTGAGTTTATTGGGCTAAGTTAATTACAAAATAACGCACTAATATGAAAACAAACGCAAGTTAACAACTATTGACCACTATAAAAAAAACTTGTAACACTGTTGTTCAAATCACCAACCCACTATTGACGAATTACCTAAAGTCATTGACTAACTCAAAAACTCACACATCTTACTACATAACAACTACAAGAAGAACAGGTTAGAAATGGTTATCAAGTGTTTCTGTGATAAAAATTAAAGTCTATATCACAACCTCATCAGCGCTGATTAAAATGTTTCTATTTTATACAGTTATTATTGATTTTCTCAAAACCCTCAAAATTGACGTGGGCAAAAGTGTTATGACCGTGACGATATAGAGAATAATCATTAAAGAACCCCCCCCCCCCTCACACACACACACAAACACATATATCAAGCTAGCTAAGTTCTGACCTCTTTCGGGCCTTCGTCTGCTTTTGTCTCGTTTCCTCCGCGAACTGACTCCCCCTGCAGGCTCGTCGTCAGCCTCGTCTTCGGCAGGCTTTCCGGGTAAACCTGGCAATCCGGGGGGTCCGGGCAAACCAATGGGGCCCTGAGGGCCAGGAGGGCCTTCCGGACCAGGTACAACTCTGGGAAGAATGATGGTTATGGTTTATATAAGCTTTTCAACCTCCTGTAGTCGTGGTTATCTCAGCTGTCCACAACCGTGGTCAAAAAATAAAATAATACGATTGTATTCATTGGGCTAATGATCAAGAGAAGAATGATAAAATTATTTTGGTGAGTCGATTACCTTCCTATAATCAATTATCTCTCATATAATTAGTTTATATATATATGCTGACTACTTATACGTTTTTGTTTTTGTTTTTTTTTTTTCGTTGTGTAGGAAGAGTAAGGTGTTCAACTAACGGAAGCATATTCACTTAAAGTTCGAAATAGAACGGGGGGGGGGGGGAGAGTAGGGAAACCAAACAAGAACGAGCAAAAAGAAAAAAAAAAATGTCAGAAAAAGAAGAAAGAGATAAGATGATCGTAATCGTGATTCTGTAATGATGAAACTAATGATGACGGTGAATATGATGTCGGTTTCGGTATTTACTTCGCTTTTCAACTTCCTGCGGAAAGTTAGGCTTATCTCCTGTAGCAATGATGATGATGTCTTGACAAGAGTCGAGCAGATTAGAAAATACAACATCAGCAATTTGAGCCCATTAGTTGTTCATATTTGTTTTCTTCTTCTTTTTTTCTTTTTTTTTTTTTCTTCTTCTTCTTCTTCTTCTTCTTCTTCCTCTTCCTCTTCTTCTTCTTGTTTTGTTTTTCTCTGTTGAGTTTATTACAGTTGATTGTCTTTGTCTTGAAATTCTAGATATCATGAGTGATAACAATTTTTTGCTCCCGTGAAGAACCTTGGGTTCAAATACATGTATTTGGTCAATACCATCATCTCATTCAATTTTTAACATATCGAACTCTATAGATATTTGTTTATTTCTTTCAGTCTTAAAACATCTATAGAGGGATGATGATGATGAATATGACGACGATAATCATGACGATTATGACAAAGGAGTAGGATTAAAAAGCGAAATATCATGCACGAAAATTGGTAATATTGTCAGATGATCTTACCGTGTATCACCGGCAGGTCCACGCGCTCCTATTGGGCCCCGAGGCCCCATAGGGCCCTGAGGCCCAGGCGGACCCCTCTCACAGGGACATTGGGATGTAGGATGTGGGTTGATTGCTGCACGGTAAGGGGCTGGGTCGCGTTGAGTGTTGCCATTGCTTAACTGGATTCATTAAAACAAACAATCAAAAATGTAGAATGGTAAAAACTTAACGAAAGTCACAGTCAACATAGCAAATCTGAATTATGTATTTAGAATACAACATGACTGTACAGTACCTTTCATACAGTACTTTCTGTCCTCATCTGAGGGCATCGGTAAGTAGTCACGAGTATAGATCTACTCTATTCGTCTGTTTGGAAGTGTGGGGGTGACCAGTGGTGCATTTTATAGAACAGGTGGGTATTATAAACAATCAACCTAACACACTCAGACAGACACAATGTAATCCTTTATGTTAAATACATAAATATCTACACACATACCTGTACACACGGGCTCTTATATACATTCAACGAAAGGAACGAAGAGAGAAAGAAACAAGGAAGAGAGGAAGGATGAGAGGAGGGTAAGAAGAATGGAAGGAGGGAAGGAATGAAGAAAGAAAGGAAGGCAGGAATACAGATATATCTTAAGACGGACGGACGGAATGAAGGAAAGGAGGAAGGAAGGAAGGATGGAAGAACGGGGATAGAGAGTAGGCCTACTAACATACAAATGGCGCGAGAAAAAGGTAAAGATTCAACAACATCATTAAATGATAAAGAAACCTGAGTTTACACAGACACATACACAACACACACACACAGTGACACAGCGTTCAAACAAAGTGTTATTCTTCGCACAGTCAACGAACTGAATAATTGTTGTCTATATTTTTCTTAGTAATACAATACAAACTATTTATTGTAAGTTTGTAAGCTAGAGGACAGCAATAATACCCTAGTTTAAACTGCGAAGCTCACCTCAGCAATGACCTGTTCAGCCAGTGCTACCCTGTCAGTGAGGCTCGCCAATGTTGAACAGGAGAAACATTCTGTGAAGACAAGCGAAACTTGTCAAGGGAGATGTTTGTATGGCATGCAGTTTGATCCCCAACTTGTCGAGCCACAGATCGAAGGACCAATCTGGCCAAAGACTCAATCGTTGTACACTTTCATTTCTTAGTCCATTTCCATATAACGCGCAGTGCAGGTAGCAATACATTTCTACTGCATCGCCTTTGTTCTTGAAGATAGATAAATGTCATAATCGAAACATGGACATTTTACAACAGTTTGCACTAACACTTTTAGGGTTACCATCGCAAATGACTCTATATTATATGGACGTAAAGAGGGAATTTTCAACATTAGCCTTAAGGCCTATACCACACCTAGACAAATCTGTCTTTAGTCCGTTTAGTCAGTTTTGTCGCAGAATTTAACGTCCACTTTAGCTGTACCGCACTAAGACTCAAGCGTCTTAAGACTTTGATATTAACGATTCATTTCGAACATGGAATTGACAGAGATAGCATGTGTTTGTGCTCCAATATTTTCAATCAGACGAAAGAAACAAACAAACAAAAAAAAAAAAAACGATTTTGGATTCATCCATTGACCAGTCAGCGATTACTGAAAGGGCAGTTTTATCGTCTATATGAAGATCTCAGATGATATCCACATAAAATTTTTGATTCTTATAGGATGAGCATAGAAAGCTTTGATGTTCTTCTCCCCGACCAGAAACGACAAATTCACACACTTCAGTCCGAGCTTTTACTTTTAAATCTCTGTTAGAATAATCTTTCAAATCTTTATTGTACAACAACGGTTTGCCTTCAACTGCACTTATTGATTTCTCAGTCCAATTGACATCAACACCCATGATTAATTAAACAAAAATATATTTGCTGACGGTCCTTGTTCGATGTGCACAGAATGTAGTTTGGCATAAAAACGATCAGATGCATATATGTGTTGGTGAAAGGAACTCGGTGTGTCATAAAAAAGACGACTGGATGTATGTATGTGTAGGTATATGGAACGGGAATGACCCACTGGTCCGAAAGTTCACTAGTCCGAAGGTTCATATTAAATGAGGCCCACTAGTCCGAATGTTCACTAGTCCAGAGGGTCACAGTTATGAGGATTGTTAACATTCATTTTTGTGTGTACAGTCAAAATATAAAACACCAGATTATCTTTTTGAATGAAAACAACTCAGTGTTTTTATGAGAATCTTCTTCGATTTGCTTCCTACAGCGGTGAAAAGTGAACGCACACACGCACGCACGCACACACGTCTACACACAACACACATACACACATACACGTCCAAAATAAAAAACAAATGAAATTTATTATTCTTTATTCATTCAAAAATTAAACACAACATTGTCTTTTTGATTGAAAATAACTGATTTTTGCGGACTAGTGAACCTTCGGATTAATGAACCTTCGGACAAGTGGACCCTCCCCGTATGGAACTCGGCCTGTCGTCAAATTTCAGGGTTTTTTTATCTTAGTGTGATAAACTGCTCTATTCTCTTGCTGGTTCGGTTTGTGGCCGTCACAACTTTTCACGACTAAAATGTTGTGTCCAAGAAGTGCGGGTAAGGTTCGTATTACTCCATTGTTCACGTCCCTAAAGCACAGGCTTTAGTCTGTCTAAAGACAGGTTTGTCAAGGTGCGGTATAGGCCTAACGTGCTCACTAAAAGGTTTTCCAATAGTTGAGTTACATATATGGTGTATTATTTCGTTAACAGTTTCGTACCTTGATCACAATTCTCTCCCCTGTATCCAGGACAACAGTGCCATGTGACGTAGTCCTGATACTTGTAGATACGTCTACGGACTGTTGTGCTGGGGAAGAGAAATGGGATTGAGTAAGAATTGAGAAAAAGATGCGCATTCAGTACAACAACAACAAGAAAAATAATGTAATAAGAATTTTAAAAATAGATAAATAAATACATACATAAAACCAGATGAGAGTGACCATGATCATGAAATGATTTTTATCCGTCAGTGTGTGATTAAAATTCCATGAAGTATGTGACTTTCACATCTGGATTTCAAACTTAGTATGGCTGGGTGAACAACATGAAAACAGTTTTCGTCGGGTAACTCGACATCACGTGAAGAAAGGAACATTAGGTCGAGCTGTCTGGGTGTCGAAGTAAGTAGATTACACTTTATTGACTAAATGAAATTACGAGGACATCACATATTTTACACTGCTTAGTCTTTTAAATTGTGATATTGTATTTCATTCTTGGTACAGAGATGTTGCTAGTTAAAAAAAAAAAAAAAACGATTTAGACTTCTCATAAATGATATAATTTAGACCAGCGGTGTGGCTTTCTGTCTTGTATTTGTTGTCTACTCAACAAATATGATGAAGTTTGCAGCTGTTCAATGCTGATATAACCAAATAAATGTATTCCCACTCTAAAGTTGTCCCGTCAGCTACCGAGCCAGCAATGATGAACTGAAACGATAAAATCGTCTTTTTTTTTTTTTTTGCGAAAGAATTTATTTACCTCTTTTATTCTTCTCATCACCCTCCCCCTTCTCTAACTTATGCCAAATCTCTTTCCTCTGTAGGCCCCTATATTTTCATCACAGATTATTTCAGAATAGCCATGTTTTACTAATCACTGCAGATTTATACAGACGGGTTCTTGCTATAGAAATGAGGAGCTACACATCTTTGGCACAAACTACAGATTTCACTTAACAGTTTAATGAAAAGGTCCAAGAGAAGACTTAGGAAGACGAAGGACTTCACAAAAAATCTCCTTTGCTATAGTGATAAACTGAACTTGAGATGGCATGATCATGTGTCCCGATCACCATACTTTGCAAAGATAATTTTACAAGGGACAGTCAGAGGCAGCCGCAGACAGGTAAAGAGAAGGGAAGAGACGGTGAAACAACACTTGGTAATGGGCAGGAATGAAATTTTCTGATTGTCAAAGAGAGTGTTGGAAGAGGTTGGTTGTCTATGGCGTCTATACGATATCGGTTGAGGTCAAGGGACAGGTGAGATGATGTTTACTGAATTGTTCTACTTCACTCTCTCATAGTGTCTTAGGCTATGTGCGACATAGTGCATCTTACCTGCCAGGACCATTGGAAGGCATGGTGGCTATACAGCTCACTCTCCTGCGTTCTGTCCTCGGGCACCAGCGGCTAAAAAAAAAAAGTGCAACAGAGAAAAGGACAGAAATTATGCAGATCAGCATGAGTGTTCACGTGTAGAATGTTGATAGCATAAACTCAGAAACACCAAGAGATGTTTGTGTCTATTTTCAGCGATGTAGACCTTAATGATTTCACAGGGTAAATTATTGTAAATGAGAAAAGACGTGTTTGTTTTCTTTCAAAGGGACTGTATGTTGTATTCATTCTTGAGACATTAGATGTCCATTACAATTCATGGATAATAAGTCTTTGGTACAGAGAGGAAATCATGACTGGTGGGGAGAGAACACGAACGAACTGACAAAAAGTAAGGAACAAACAAAAGATGCATTGGGGCATGGAAAGAACATTCACGAGACAGTGTGTTGTTGTTGTTGTTGTTGTTGTGTTTTACCTACCCTCCGTTGCGACTGGGTGTTCCAATCCCGATACCAATCCTGGCTTGAAGACCTTCTGTCAACTGCAGCACCACAGCACAAATGATGAACTCCTGTAACAGCTTCATCATCTTTCACTGAGAGGTCTGTAGCTCAAAGGGATAATGGTGACTTTATGTCCTGTCTGTATTGACAAGCTCCACTTGCGATTTGGTGGCTTTTTATCTACGAACGTTTGCCTTCAGCAAGGACCTCACTGTTGTCAAGCACTGAAACCAAAGATGGTATCGCAATCTTCCAAAGTAGTTTACTCATCCATTTCACAATTCCTTCTGCTGAAGTGGAACAATATGTACGCCGTTCGGCAGAGGAAGTCCTTCTGTTGACAGGTTAGGACGTCTTTCTGTTGGCAGGTTGACTTACACTGGTCTTACACTCCGATGATTAACTCCACCAACGCATTGACTCAAGTAGGACTAGGTATGGTCTGATGTTGGTACCAGGTTGGTGCTAAGCTCTTAACGTGGTCACTGAAAATTGATCACTGGGAGAACATGGGATGTAGGTTATGCAGGTCGGCCAAAGTGGTCTCTCCTCCACTGATAATGAGAGGTCAATGCTCTCTCAGATTTCTACTAGTGTGGGATTTCTATAGAAAATTGAATAAATTATAAGCTTAATTTACAGTACAAATTAAACTGCTTTTAAAAGTATTAAAGATTAATGAAATAATGTAACTGATGAGACAAACAGCAAGTAATAAATCAAATTTCCAGCGAACTGGCCTAATCAACAAATAATTTTTTTGTTAACTGATTTACTATTTCCCTGAAGGTACTGAACTAAGCTTAGTTTGGCCTGATGAATGACACAAATTATGAAGAAATTTTCTCCGTAGCTTTTATTTCATGGGCAGCAAGAGAGGACCAGAAGGGAGGAAGTGGGACGAGGACTTGGGGGAGGTATTTGTGAGTGCCCCTTGTTGTGACTAAATCTGGCCCTGCCCTCGTGAGTGTTACATGAGTCGGTTATGGCTGAAGTCCAGCAGCCAAGAGGTAATTCTAGACGAAACACTTGAGACTTGGTATCGTTTCCGTGAGAGCTTTAGCTGACCTCAAAATCTCAGCTCTCATCAGATTTGTGGTTCAAAAAGCATGTAACATTATATTATAGCAAACGATAGTAAACACATTTTTTGTACTGATTGCCCGGTTCGCTCACCAATACACTATGATGGTACAACATCGCCGTGCTATGAAAAGAAAGATAAAGTCATTATAAACATAAAGAAAAACAAATGTCAGTGATAGCTTCATGCACTATCGTTGGGGATGATGCAAATTAGGTATAAATCAGGAATATTGTAAACTGTTTTTGCAACTCAAATAAAGACAGAACGTAAGCTTAGTTTCTCCTTGACGATTTTGATCCTTATAACTTTAAGTTATATATATCCATATCCGCAAGTTTGTTCCGTCCTTCACCCTGTTTCAGAGTTTATTCACCACAAAATTTTAAAGGTCTGGGATGTGAAAATTACTGAGGTCTCAAATAATTATTTCTTTACCAGCCTATCAATTAAACAGATCAGATGATTCTTCTTGTGTTCCTGCACCCCTTTCCATCACCATATCATTCTCTCTTTTCATTTGCATCAAAAATCGTCTGCATTGCTTGAAGGTGGCAATAGGATTTACGTGTTTACATTCTATTCACGAAAGTAGCCCAGAATCAACTGTGCAAAATAAATTTTTATAATGTTTTTTTCAGCATTCATTTAATTGAGTGGGCAGGTTTTGACTTGGTTTCATGGAAATCAAAAACTTTTATCGATGTCTATCTAGTGGTCGATGAGTACAAAATTTGAAGCTGTAAAGGACAAGAATTAAGACTCAAACTAATGTGAAATCTGTCTCCCTCCAAAAACCACTTGAGAACATTATTATATTCTACTTTATGTGAGATGGAAAGGCGTGAATGCAGTGCTTATTTTTCCTTCTCAACAATAGTAACACAGTTAAAAAAAAAAAAAAAGAAGAAGAAATAATAACTGCAGCAGCAAGCCCCCCTTCCCCACCCTTAATCCTCACACCCATATTTTTTTGTAAAAAATACTATTTTGATCTCTTAATCAAAGTTGTATTTTAAATTCAAAATGACCAACCACACGTCGAACGTCATTTCAACTGAAAATGCGCATGTTGATAATGATTTGATTAAATTATTTCCACCAGCCGTAACTAAATGTATCTTATTTCTACTCTGTCTTCCCCATGTGTACACTTTGGCATTATCTATGTCAAAATAAGTTTTATAAATGAAGAAGTTCTCAAAGACCATCTTTTATCACACAGTTTGGGGAAACAGATAAAAAATACATGCAGAAAAAAGAAATGGCCATATCTAAATCATTAAAGAGACTAACAGAAGTAAAAAATAAAAGTTGTATGATAATGCAGACATTAGCTCAAAATTCAGGGAAGTGGAGAGAGTCAAGGTGAAATGTTCAATAACACAGCATCCACATCTCTCATTCACAGTCAGTACAATCATGATAAGTACAAAAACAAGTTGAAAAACAACATGTGAATGACAACACAACTCAATATTTTCAATGCTTCAATTTCAAATTTTAATTTTACAAAACACTGAAATGCAAATACAAATACTTTGCGGACAAGCAGTGATGTGATGAGTTGGTAGTTGTGGACAAATATGTACTTGTACTTACAAACAGTGCCACAAACACTTTCACTAAATATTCATACAAAATTATACATTTCATTCACTTGCAAAAATATCTTGCATCAGAAAGGCTTCTAGTTCCTTAAAAAAAATTTAATAAATGTATGCACACACTGCAGAAAACACGTCACATTGAAAAAAGCAAACATATTTCACTTTCATGAATCCTTCACCACGTCATCCAACCTGAATTTCAGAGAGTAATTTTCAAACTTTCTGACCTTGTATATAAATACTTAACGTCATCATCAGCTCCCATCCTTCTCTCCCAGTTACGCATGGTTTATGATAGTCAACTGAAAAAAATAATACTACACATTTAAGCAGAATCTGTCGAGTATAAAAGTGTATGTATCTTTGAGAAATGACAGAGAGAGCCAAAATTATTGTGTTAACCAACAGAGTTCACAACCAGTTTGTGGACATAACACATCCATTAAATAACATGTCAAATGCATAATATTTCTCTCTTTAATGGAAACTTAAACAAATATTTCACTGAATTTTTACTCTGAGAATGAAAGATATCTCATTTTCATAAATGCGTGATACAAACCTGACGATAACTGAAAACATTGCTCTTTGACTAAATGTCAGACTAACAACAAGTCTACTATTACACTAATCAGCTAATATGAAATTATTCTCTTGGTCTTTCAATGAGAAACGTACTTTGTGGAGAAAAAAAAATAAAAAATAAACAAAGATTTGATCCACTGGCAGTATCATTCACTTTGTAGATCTAGACTGTCACTTTGTTGAGTAAAGAACAACATATCTGCTGATGTTTAACAAAGAAATAAAAACATTTCAATGTCAGTGTCTCGTACTTTCTACAGCTATTGAGCCTGGAACAAAATGCCTATCATAATTGCCTAATTAAAGGTCTCTTTCTTCACAGTTTGCTTTAAGCTACTTTGGCATTTCAATCCTTTTATAATGACTCATCATCTCTTCTCCAATGCAGGCTGCAGGGGAACCACCAGGCTGTCAAGTTCTCTTTTGTGTCCTGTCTCTGATAACCAGATCTGTCAACAGAAATGAATACCTGATTGAGTCATGGAAATCACTCTGTTTTCACAGTATCAATACAGCTAAGGCTATCTGAGAATAAATGATACAACAGTCCTTTCACCTGTCCTCCTATAGAATATCAATATTCATGTAAGACAGAGGCAGTACTCAGTCTTTGCACTTCTGGGCTACAAATTTACTATGATAGAAAAAAAAAAAAAAAAACAGTATGTGTGATGTCAGACAATATAGGTGGTTTATTGGAAATTATATCCTTGACATCACAATAAAAAAAAAAACAAACAAACAAACACTTAATGCTGTTTGAGCATATTTAATATGACAACCAAACAAACAAATACAAACATGATTCAAAGCATACCCGTTTAACAACCTATGTGCATGAGAAAACAGAACTTGAGAATATAGGCTTGGACCATTGGTATATAGAATTTGCAGGATAACTTTCAAGTGAAGATGGATAAAGTGGATTTCAGTATAGAGAAGCCTTTAATTCCAGATGTATTGAGTTGAGTGTTTTCCGTGTGACACTGATGACATGGGATATATAATGCTCTGATATCTTCAAGTCGTTCATGTCATACTATATCAAAGCTATATCTCTATCAGCCACAGTGATGATTCCATTCAACATCGTGACTGCATTTCATTTAATATAGTGACAGCAAGGAACCCAAGAAATTGATATACATGATGTTTACATCAAAATGCAGAATACATACTCGTACATAAATATATAATCAAATGATCTCTATTGATCCAATAGCTGACACTGCCAACAAATTCTAACAAAAGCACTCGTAATTATTTTTCCTCTGCACCATTCTCTCAATTATTTATGATATAACTGAGAAATCAATACCTTCCATGAGGAGATTTATTACACTGATATTCTGAAGGATTGTCCAACAGATGGCCAGTGGGCATATCTGAGTTTTACAGTTTTGGCTGGTGTAACATTCTTAAAGGGCTTCCTTGATAGTATTATTTTCTTAGCAGCATTCCATGAAATTTTGCCTTAGTATATCTGTCAAAATTTGCATGGACAATGTGTCTCTAATGAGAAGGAAGAAAGATGTACTTGAGTCCTTTTTGTCCAACAAAGTTAAAATTAGCTTTATTTCTGTCATCTTCTTCAACTGTTCTTGACAATTCTATTTTCTTTTTCCACAGAGAAGTCACTCTACATACATTAACTCCATTAAAATGGTAAACACTAAATATGGTACAGACAAGGACTGTATCATGGATGTAATAAGAGATTGTAAAGCGCCTAGAGTTTGTACTTGTACAGAAATGGCACTATACAAATACAGTGGTCTCCGCCTAAGAACCCAGTCGTCGGGAGACAAAAAAAGCGGGTTCTTAGCCGGACGGGTTCTTAGGCGAACTGAAAAGTTATGCAACCCATCTG
>JBCAUA010241844.1:0-20420 GCA_038406235.1 Peronia verruculata | reverse complement strand
AAACCAAACAAACAAACTATAAGAGAGAGAGAGAGAGAGAGAGAGAGAGAGAGAGAGAGAGAGAGAGAAGTCAGAAAGGTTTTTTGTTTAGCTATTTAACATTTTTCATTTGCTATTATTTGCTAGAAACTATCAGTTACAAATAATAGCAATATTTAATTCAAATTCTTGGTGATGAGAATTTTTTTAGATAAGTTATTTGCATAGCTGCCAGAAAAGAAGATTAAACATGGTAGGAATAGTGGGCAAAAAAAAAAAAGGATAATCTCAGGATTCATGTAACACTTTATTTGCAGTGGAATAATCATCTATGCAAGTACTTTTGTAAATGTGTGGACAGACTTTGGGGTAATTTTGTGTCATGTCAGTCAATTTATATCCTTCACAGCCCAGGATCACTCCAGGGACACAGATGACTATTTGTTTTTTTTGCCGCCACGATTCCACCTGTTGTTTCGTGTCAAGGCTCGGACCACAGACGTAGTTGTGCATATTGCCTCAGACTATTGGCCTGTGTTAGGCTACCTTGATCATTACCTAGACAACTTTATTCTAGCAAACCCATAAATTAACTCTTTGTCTCCTGTGATCCATATGACGTCTGCCACTTACACAATCATTATTTATGCAGCAACATTTGTATGTGTGGCAGTTATAAGAAATACAAATACTATTTTTTGTAAAAGTGTGGATTCGAGTGCAAAAATGTGACTTTAAGCTTATGTAGTGTTGCTTTCTTTATACTGTTCATGCTGAACTGGCGGACAGTTGATTGTAGCTATATGATTAGCAACAAAATTGAAAAGCATATTGATGCTGAACACTTTTTGGGTATTTTTATACAGAATTTAGATTTGTAGAATAAAATGTGGAATAAGATCGATGATTCTTGTAATGGGTTTTATTGATGGTGTGAGTAAGATTTTGTCCAAAACTTTCTTTCCTTATTCTTGTTTTCCTTATCTTTGTTTCACATTTGTAAAAGCATAGGAGCACAATTATGACAAAACACTGTTTAAAAAAAAACTCACATTCATTTATCTTTTCTATGCAAAAATTCATTTGCAAAGTTTAGATTTAACAGTTGTTTTTGTGAAGGGCATCTGTTTTATCTAGCGCTCCCATATACCCTGCCAACACAGCGGGAGAACTTTCACAGAGATAAATGGTTAAACTGAGGCCTTATATATATTACATGATTACATGTCTTCCTTTGTGCAATACCTGTCTTTCACAAAGGCTGCTGCTGGCAGATATTTAACAGTCTGACAGTGGTGCGTGGCACATATAAGATGTTGTGTTTGAATGTCTTTCATGAAAACAAATAAGTGCATAATGATGTGGTTTTAAAGAATGCATAACGACATTATTGTGCAGTGAAGTCCACTCAGTTTGAACCTCATGGGAAAATGTTGTCAGATTAAATTACACTCTAACACAGTTATAACGAAATTTGGGGGGGAATGGAAATCATTTCGCTCTATCACTATTTTGTTGTATTTGAATCAAAACAGGGGACACAACCTTTGGATGCAAGTTTAATTATTGAATTACCTCCACTGATTGAAGAACCACTTGACCGCTCCAGCTACTATCTAACGGCCAGTTCAGTTTCTATTTTTTTTGTTGTTGCAGGTGTATATTCACTCTTCTTTATTGTACAAGAACAAAAACGTGGGCAAAACGTGTATCTAAATAGTTTACAAGGGTAAGAATCAGTGAGACTAAAACTTAACTTTTAAGAAGAGAGAAAAATGTAGCACAAATGTATACACGTGTATGCCTAGTAGATCTAAAATAGCTTTATAGCTAGTTTGAAGCTCGCTATTCTCAATGTGAAACTGAAGAATGCCTATCGACTTCTCAAAACTGGCTGTCAAGAAATACGAACAAGCACAACTGGTTAGACTGACGGAATGCCTGCAACTCGAAGTATGTATAGTGTATGGCTGAAAAGACAATGACCAATCCATCCTGTGATACCATAGTTGTGTGGCTATAAATGACGACAAAATCATAATAGCCTCTCACATGCATGTAATAGGTAACACCCTCTCACAGTGCATCATACTCAAGTGGGACATGAGTCATGGGTGAGGTGTGAGATGGGTAAGTGCATGATTTCTACATGCTTACGCCTCAAGCCTTACCTCTCTTGTTGTGTCATACTACAAGGCAGTACAGCAAAATGCGGACACTGGAAACAAAAACTGTTTGTTAATAAGCAAAGTTTCAGGTTCCACATCAACCCATACTTTTATTTCATTATAAGAAGCATAATAAATTATATAGCAAAAAAAAAGTTCCCAAAGATTCCTTCTTTCTAATGCAAGTTTCGTTTTAAGCGTTTTCTTAATAACCATGTTACAGTCAATCAGGAATTTGAATTAAAGTTTTTGAGAAATTATTTAGATTTAAAGCATTATTCAGTCGCTAGACATTTGCAAACAGTATGTTCAGTGTATAAGTTCTGGAGACAAGTCTAATCTGTAGACAATCATTTTGACAAAGAGGAAAAGAAAAATATTTCTAATAGAATGAACCAGCAGGTAGAAGAATTAGCATAATGACTGATGTGTCTCATTCCCTGTTTCCATCATTGATTTGAGTTGCAACCTTCACAGTCAGCCTATCATACGGTCAACTGCCATCTTCACTGAGTTTATTGTTGCAAATGTTTGAGGGGGAATGGGTCATGGTAAAGAGAAGAGAGATAGATATTTTCTAGATCCTGATCTTGCTTGTAAAAAACACTTTCATGTTATCGTTAACATTTCCATGTTAGCATTATGGTTACAATTTCCATGTTGTAGTTAATGCTGTATAAGTCCCATAAGTGAAAAGATAGCCAGTTTCTTGCACTCTATACCTGTACATGTATTTGACTAGGGCTGATTTACACCATTTTGAAGGAAGCAACTGATGATGCTTGATTGCAGAATTACTATCATAATAGAAGTGACTTTTCATCCAGGTGCACTTGATGTACTAGTTACTTAATGCATTTGGTAAGGCAAACAAATTGTTGTGAAGTTGGACGCTAACACTACTGTGTTAAATTTTTACTATCATGGCCTGCAAACTATTGTCTCTGGTCAAGATTAGGGTCTAGTGCAAAGAATACCACCGGTACCAAAACATATACACCCATATAATATGTACAAGGTGTGACTGCCAATGATGAGTTTTATTAATTTTAAAGGTAGATGATAAGTGGACCCCGGGCGATGCACTGTTCATTTTTCTTTACCCTTCTTGGTTGTCGTAGAGACTTGAACAACCCCTCTGGCTCAACCTGCTGGGACCCTCGACCAGTGCAAGTCCACCCTAATGCTAATATGTAGGTCTGATGAGCGGGGTGACGGTCCACCCTAACGCTAACATGTAGGTCTGACGAGCTAATTATAGATGGTGTGCATTGATCATTGATGATGAAGAATTACAGATGATATCACTTCCAGAAATATAAAATCACTGAGTTAGGCTACACCACGAAGTCCCACAACAACAACAGAACTCAGATGTTTTCCTACGTCACTAAATCATGAACACTAACTCCCTACTACTATTACTTGGAGAGCACTTAGGTTCGATAGGCTCGCAGCTAAGAGTTTTAGTCCTCCCCATCGTAACTGAGTCAAACCGAAAAGTGAGGCAAATTTATGAATAGTTTGGAGTGTTTGTACCCTCTGTTAAAAGTAGAGGCGGGTATTTCTAACCTTTCGATTGACCGGAACAAATCTATTGAGAGTTTTAGAAAACAGAAAGCAGTGGAGAATTTGAAGATCTCTAAATCACTGATAAAAGATGCAAGTCGAGATCATCCTCCAAGGAAGCACAGAATTATTACCACAGAGTAGAAGGAAAGAGGCGCAGACAGAAACAAGGGAAGCTATTGGAGGTAGTTGGCAGGCACCAGTGACTAATGGTGCATTCCCAGAAACGTAGACTGTTCACCACAACAGACAAGGGAGAGAACTAGTCTCTTTTGCGACACTTCCACCACAAAGACAGAAAGAGATCGGCTGACGCACCAAAACGCACCAATAAGCACCGGTACAGAACGGAAATGTAATTACCCAAATGGCTGAAAGTTTTTGTCAAGCACACAGAATTTATTGAAGCTTCCTGTGCCCAGAAAGTTCAGCTCAGCCGGAATTTTTTCACGGCTTCACATTTCCACCCGAGCTCCACTTTGGTCCGATGGGTTATCAGAGCATCCGTTTGACAAACATTTTTAATTTATAGATCTGTCTTTTTTCCACCTCTTTGAATTATGAACTTAAGAAATGTTTTTTCATTTTGTTGTATCTGTCTGGAATTTAGATCTTAGATCTCTATCAGATGTTGAGCTTCAGAAGAAAAGGAGCATAAGTTGATAAAGAGTCTGACAATGAATCAGACTTCTCACCAAGTTCTTAATGTGTTCATGATAGTTTTCTAAAAAGAAAGAAAAGAAAGAGAATTCGACTGAGAAAATTAGGCAAAAAATGCAGACTAACTGTGTAAACAAAAACTCATTCTGAAAGAAAAAGTAACAAGACTGAAAGACAAATTTAAAAAAAAAAAAGCTTAAAACGTATCTGGAAAGCAAAAGACAGGTTTGCATCATCAATGTTTCTCCAACATAAGATGGAGCAAAACGGCATAATGCTTATTTAAAGTATGATCATGTACATTTTAGAACGTTTTCGTTTATTCGGACTTGATAGAATGAGACGAGCTCAAGATTTCTTGGAATGTCTATCATCTGCTAAGGAGCAGCTAATACTTTGGAAAGTGATCCAGCGCAATTGTGAAATGAAAAACTGGACCCTCATGCACTGAAAGACTTTTGGGGAAAAAAAAAAAACTAGTGCATGGCTTCCTGTTCCCTGGAGGAGACAAATATTTATAGATTTGATGGATTTGTAAAAAACTTTCTGGTGTTTTGCATGCACCTACACATTATTAGACTCTCTATGGAAACAGCTGCCAATGAGAAACCTGCACCATAAACACGCATTCCCCATAAAGGGCATAACAAACACTAGTAAGGACATATCAACGAAAAAATCTAAAAGGTAAATGATGAATCCCTGATCTCCAGAAACATTTTCAACATGTGACTGCAAATTCACCAATTATATTTCTACTAGAATTCACATGAAAACAGAGGGCTGAAACAACGTCATTGCAATTGGGAAACAGAGTAAGGAATTGCTTTTATTTATTCTTCCTACAACGGTCACGAAATTCACGCAATTTAAAAGTTAAATTAATGAAAAGAGAGAGAGAGAGAACACCATTACAGTCACCGAAAAGGAGGAAAACAGTGATTTATTTCTCCAAATATTTAGAACTGCAGATTGAATCAGAGAAACGCCACATTTTCTAGGACTGAGTGCCAGTCACAGCTAACATGCCCTAGATTTTATATCTTCAAGCCTGGAAAACGGAGGGGAAATTGTCTATCTATGTGTTTAGAATGAGGCTTTTGATGCCACTGATCTACAGGCCCTTGAATGTGGCTTGCTGATCTTCAGGACGCAGTTCTTAACACTGATCCAGGTAAGAGACGGTCACTTGTTGTTGTCATTACTTGGTACCATCACCCACACCAATATATGTAATGCCTGGTTAAATGGAAGAAGAAGGAGAGGTTTACAATTCATAAAAAGCAATCCCCAAAACTCTTTCTTTTTTTTTTAAATCATCAATACTTTCATTATCGGCTCGCCAATGTTTGTATATCCAAACAGTTGGAAAATGAAAGAGAAATCACAAGCGACCCTTAGATTCTACAAGAATTTCCTATTCCCGAAGCTTTGAGTAGTGTAAGATTCCAGGATTGTTACAGCGTAATGAAAAAAAGAAATTTGTAATGGATTTGAATTTTCAGAGCTCATTGCAGAAGCATGTGTTTTTCTAAGATCTTGTCAAATGACAGAATTCGCTTCAAAATGATACATTTCTTCATTGTTTTGGCGGCCATGGACTTTTATAAAATAGAGAATAGGTGGAGGTAACTAATGGCAAACCTCAGCTGTAATTGTGAAGACCAGAGCGCTGTTGTCTACTGTGCCATTTTTAACGTTGAAATCCCACACGAGGTTTGCTGTCCAGGTTTGAGTTCAATCTTGTAACAACCTTGACCTGACCTTTGTGCAGACAATGTCCTGGAATTCCCGAGCAAGTATCGAAATTCGACATAGGTCCAGTCACGCGAGTCTCAGCGATAAAGTTCATCCAATCGTAAGAACGAGCTTTAACGACACTGATGCAGAAGATGAAGAAAGCATTAGAAAAGATAAGGGGGAGGTTACCGAAGAAAAAACACCACAAGATGTCATAGATAAGCTCGGAGGGTCTCAGAATGACACCCGTACAACTCAACATCCAGAGGCTATATGCAGTGACTCAGCTGGATCAGCACTAGAGGAAACTATACCACAGCAATACCTAGCAGCTTACGATGATAGTGAGAATGTGTCCGAAGTGGCTGCAAAAGGAGAGAAAAAGAGGACGCCAAAGGAAAATACTCAGTGGACAAGTTCTGCAATAGACAGGATCTTTATTGTTTCAGAGGGAATGAAAAATGCAGAAACAAAGATGGCTGAACAAAGAACAGCACAGGAAGCGGTTGATACTACTCTCGCACCTGACCAAAAGTTGCCGCCGCTCAGTGCACATAAAGTGGCTTCTCGCCAGCAAACCAATAACACCTCTGTCACTGAAGGAAGCGTGACCAGAGGATATTCAACAGAAAAAGTCGACACCAGCCATCCTCCCAGCCCACCACGCTCCCCCGCCCCGAGACCACGAATAACGCGAAAAAGGTCTGACGAAAAAATGAATGAACTTCAACTGGCTATGGATACAAAAAATTCTAACGTGCTTCAGATAGCACCAAACGAAGCCTCCGAGTCAGTGACCCAGGACAAGAGTTGGACTAAGGGTAGCACTTCTGCGGCTGCAGAGGTCAGAGGTTCCACAAAAAGGCCTTCTATCACGGAGGCTTCTCCACAAGGCTCAACCGAGAGCCATGGCAAGGAATCCAAGAAGACCAGGAAGTCAAACTCCTTGATGAGAGTGGCGAAGAATTTATTTTCCAAGGCAAAATTACGGAAAAAATCATCTCCCTCGTCCTCCCAGACTCAATCAGGAGTGAAGATTTCTTCCAACAAGGCCTCAAGTGAAACTTCTAACATGGCTCATTCTGCTCCCAGCTCTGCTCCTCGTAGGTCCACATTACCCTCGAATGTGCCTCCGGAACAGGATTATAGCAAAACTAACTGTGACACATCGCTCACAACAAAGGGCACTGAGTCCAAAGTGAGCAACGTCAGGAAAATTTCTACAGATCGAAGTGACAAGGAGTCGGCCCAACATGGAGCATCGCCCAAGTCTCCAGACGGTCGTGTCATAAGACAATCTTCTCCCAAAAGATCAACACAGAACGAGGCAGTACAGACCCCCCGCTCACAATCGTGCAACACTGATGAGGTCCTTTTCAAAGCTGGATCAGGAAGCTCTAGTTTATTGCAAACGCCATCGACAAAGAATGAAACCGGAGGGGATAAAACTTTCCCGGAGAAGGTGCCCAGAATTATTTTCCCACAGAGTAAAAGTCCCGAAGCATCTGAACAACCTAGTGACTTGTCAAAAGACTCACCTAATCTCTCCTCGACCATCATGTCCACGGCCGCTGCTGCATTCAAAACACGTTCCCGCAGCACCCGTAAGACGAGTACATCCCAGTTAGCCGGTTGGCCTTTAGTTCGGGCCAAAGTTTATGAACCTTTGCTCAGACCACATGAGCAGGACTTACAAATATTGGACGCATTCTCACCGCGCGTCTACGCTTACGTAGTCGAGAATTATGACACAAAAATGCCAGATAAGGAGGAATTGGTGAGAGCGAATTCAACTTCTGATCCACAATCTACGAGTGAGACCGTAATGCCCGATCTTAATTCGAGGAGAGACGAGCCACCTACAAGGCTCTCCAAGTCTTTACTGCAGGCTGTCAATGATAGTCTCAAGCTGACGTCACCACTGTATTACGGCACCTCGGCCATGGCAGTCATACCTAAACGGGAAGATGTTGTCATGGAGCAGGTCTACGTGCTGAGAATGACACAGGACATGGATGAGGCAGTGGAGAGGACAGAGAACAGCTTAATGAGGCCAGATCCTGATGACAGCGTAATGAACGCATATTTCATGAGCGAACGGCAGGGAATATTGCAGGATAGCTGGAGCTTAAGACTTGATTTACATCCACTGAAAGTAGACAGAGCCAAACCTGAGGAAAACCTAGGTCACGATGATCTAAACCAAACCACCTTTCAACAAGCAGAAGATTTCACAGTAAAAAGAGACGGTAGTGTACTGAAGAAAAAGCTCTACGATTCAGAAGAAGCGATCCAAAGTGAGGTAGAGCAAAAACCTGAAAAATCATTTGAACGATCCCAGGCTCATTCGGGTATCGAGTCCAGCGAGAAGGAAACACCACGGAAATCGCTTATGTCCAGAAAGCTGACAAGGGAGAGTACTGGTGACAATAGGGAAAGTGGTGAAAAGTCTGCCTCAAGCGATTCTCAATCCGCTCACCCAGAGCAAACATTTTTAGCAGATGCCAGAGGTCGGGATAAGAAGGCGGCCATCCCAGCAAACAAAAAGTCTACGAATGCCGATGAACATTTGTTCCCTCGAATTGACCAACGACATGTGATATTTTCCCTAGACGATCCACGTACTCGTGATAAGCTCAGCAGGACCGTGGATCAAACTGATTCAACTCTTGGCAGATCAGCGGACTCCGAGCTCAGTTCTGATGGCTCAGAGGACACACCTTTTCAAGAGGCAGGTGTTACAGAAACGAAAGACTCAGAGCCGTCTGAGACACGCATCCATGTTAATACATCAATCAGCCACGTAAATCTAAATGACAAAAGTTCGTATTCAGATTTGACAGATATCGAAGAACGTGATGGTTCCCTTGGAGAGAACAGCCTGGATGCTGCGGACATTAAGCACAAAGCGGAAGATGATGACGCAGAGGAAGAGCCACTGAAATCCCAAGAAAGCATCAGATTTCCAAACACTCAGAATATGCCCAATGTTACCACACCTATGAATTCTGAAAGATATTCCACTCCGCTCGCTGAGCCAACAGAAGCCGGGGAAGTTGGTCCAGAAAAATCCAGACACTCAATTGATTCCAAGTCACGAAAAAAGAGCCCCATGTACACAGAAACAGCGAAAGAATGGATTAAGGCGAAATCACGAAAAGATAGCCCTCTATATCCAAAATCACCCTCAGAGGAAGCCCGCGAGTTAACAGATTATTCTGAGCCGGAAACCCCGAGAGAAGAAGAAGATGATTATTCCCAGCCATTGGACACTTATGTGGTTATCACAAAGACAGGCGTGTGTCTATCAGAGACACCCCCGGAGTATATAGCACGTTCAAGGGCCACGTCTGTGCCAACTCGAAAGATAAATGCTGTTGGCAAGATGAATGAAGCTTCACCACACCAAGGCAGTTCCAATATGTCTAGGGATATGGTCACTCAACCAGCTGGGCCTGAGCCTGAGAGTCCACTCGATGTAAAAGATTCTCTGAGATCCCAGCAAAGCGGACACAGGATGACCACAGACTCGCAGGGGAACAGTCGATCGGAATCCAGACAGATTGGCATCTCATCGGGAGGTTCCCACGTGGTCCAGCACTCATTTGTAGCTGTGGGACCAAGTCATGTTTCAGAGGCAAGTTCCGAAGAATCGGCCCTATGGCAGGAAGCCAACGGTGGTTTGACGTTTTCAGATGAACTCTACGCCCGAGAGGAAAGAGAGTCCTCTGATCTTACTGCATCTAGCGACCAAGATAATGGAGCGTCTCCACTTTCCGATATACCAGAGGAAAGCAGTGCCCCTTCCAGAAATTCCCAAGAGTTGGCAGGAAATGGACTTACCACTGCCGGAGCACAGGACCAGCACCTGGCCAGTTTTCATAAAACGGACAACAGCGGTATGAAAAGAGTACAGGATGCCAGTGACGTGGCGAGTGCAGTGCAAAGAATGACAACGTCACAGGCAGACATCACACATGTGGATCACGGCAAACAACAGGTACAAGGCATACCCAATGACTCTAGGTCTCAAAGCCAAGCCCAGACCAGACGTTCGTCTCCAACCACCAAGCCGTCATATCCTAGAGTATCCACACAGAGAGATTCTCAGACACCTCGGAGTTATAGCAGCTGGCAGTCAGAGCAAACAAATTTCATGGGCGGCCAAGTGGCTCTTACTTTCCAAGCACAGCTTAGTCAAGTCCAATCTGCTATGTCTAGTAGACACTCTACAACCGGATCTCCGCGTGCACACCAGTCTAAGTCGCCATCCACATCGAAACAAGCCCAGAGAGTCCTTCGGAATGGACAGGACGTTTCCCTATCTCCACACTTACGGTCTGACAGCCAAGTTGCAGATCCAGAAAGTCAGACAAGAGGGGGCAGAGAGCGGGTGGTCACACCTGCCCCGCGTGCACGTTCCAGTGCTTTGGTTTCTCCTCGAGTTCATCTGAAACATCTCTCAAATATGCATGAGACATCATCACAGGTCTCTCAAAATATGAATACGCATTCTCAAGAACAAATGGCATCTTCAGATGTCCCAGGAAGCCCCAGCTCGACACTCCAGCAGTCAAAAAGTCCGGTACGTAAACCTCGGTCGCTCAAGAGAGTTCCAGGTGGGGAGGATTCGACATCAAATAACGAATATGCCCGTTTCTGTCAATCTTCGAATCAAGGCAAACCGCTTAATAATTCTAATCTTAAGTCTGAAGTCTTCGCCGGTGGCAAAGTTGTTTCCCAGATTTGTCGAGCACGGTCGCTAGCATCTGATACTTTCCAAACTTTTGGAGATGTAAAGGGCATGAGAAGCCATTTTCTCTCACACGTAGGTACAGATTCAACGGGTGGTCTTCGTCCGTCAAGCACAGAACATGTAGCGTCTCATCTTGTGCACATGGCCAAACAAGAAATCCCTATAGCAGTGGACAAACATTCCATTTGTTCGCCTCAACCTGCAAGCCAGACAACCTCCTTCTCCAAACCGAGCAAGCCACTCCCTGGGGTTGTCCTAGACAGTAGAGATTCTCATGCCCAGAAACCCAGCGGATCTTCAGATGTTATTACGGCGCCCAGTCAAATAGCGACTCACGTCAAAGGCCAGACAGAAATTCCTACAGCAAAGCTAGGCCAAAGTCTTAACTCTCGACAGGTCAGAGCCAGTGGGCAATCACAGGCTTCAGCTCACACAAAACAGATAGTTTCCAATGGTCAGACGCAGAAAAGTCGACACAGAAGTCCGCCGTCAGAGAAACAGCTAGCCAGTGTGGACTCACATTCGGATCAGTCTAAACGGCTGTCTAAGGTGAAGGATTCTCTGCGTACATCTCAAGACATAGATGTTTTTCCTCAGGCTCCCATGGCATCCTTTAGTATGAGCTCACACAGGTCAAATGCACCGAAATCAGCTGGAGATTGGGAAACAAGCCTGACAAATAGGTCGTCCTCAATATCACAAAGACATTCAGCACAAAAGCATGTAAGTGACAGGAAGTCCATCACGTCAGTAGCCGAGATTAAAGACGCATTTATAAAGTTCAGCAAGAATATATTTCGTGGTCTCCGTGTCGGTCAACATACAGTCCCTGTCATACATGTACATCTAGAACAAACAGATCCTCATGTTCAGATACAAAAAAGCAAAGAAAACGCTGGAAAACCAGACATTCATTCATCAAGCATGGACACAGATTCACGTCATTCTACCACTCTTTCCAAAATGCACGAGGCAGCAAAGGTTGCTAAAGACGTAAATTCTATTTCTCACAAAGGTCTCGCATCTTCAGATGTTGCCTCAAAAACTCTGCAGCAATCAGAGAACTGGGTAACAGGTCTGACAAGCAAATCGACCTCAATTGCTGATAAATATTCATTCCAGGATCGTATAGATGAACGAGCAACTTCAACGTCCGAGAGTGAGATACGAAACGTGGCTGAGGAACGTCCGTCAAAGTCCAGCAAAGATGTATCTCAAGGTCACCTTCCCAGTCAACAATCAGATTTTGATCAGCCAAAACAAGCAGAAAGTCATGCTCAGGCAGACAGGACAGGAGAAAAAGCTCACAAACCAAATGACTGTTCAGCCAGCACGCTCTCAAAACTAGATACGTTCCAACCACAGTCGAAGTCCAACGATTCACCACGCACTTCTCAAGACGCAGACTCTGATAATCTTTCTCAGGCACCCACGACATATTTACACATGACGTCACAGAGGTCAAACATAGCAAGACAATCCGCGACTCGGGAAAAAGGCCTGTCAGACACGACATTTTCAATGTCAAGTACACATTTTCCCCAGCAGCATATGGATGAAAGACAATTTCAAATAGCCAAAACTCGGGTAAAAGAAAAATCAAGGCAATCGTCAGCAAGGTTAAGCAAAGAAATGATATCATATCGTGATAATGCCAGCCAACAAATAGATTCTGCCACTTACTTAGAACAAATAAAACATCCTCATATTGAAACAGATATGATTAGAGAAAGAACTGGTACATCAGGCAGGCATCCCGCTAGTATGAACACACAATCATGTCGTACCAAAACTCCTCTCAGCGCGCACAAGACACCAACGGTTGCTCAAGATATGTATTCCATTTCCCAGACACTCCTCGCGTCTTCGGATGTCTCAAAAATTCCAAAACAGTCAAAAGTCTTGGAGATATCTTCATCGACATCTACCAAAGAGTTCTCCCTGAGTTGCATTGAAAACCACATAGCTGAACATACAGAAGACATGGAGCAAACAGACTCTGACATTCAGAAAAAGCGAAATAGCAACAGAAAATTCCTCTCTCGGTCATCTCATTCTGCAAAACATCGGGTCATTGAGGAGAAGTTTGGCATTGAAGGATACGTTTTTGCGTCTGATAAACTGTCCAATCATTTTACACCGTATTTAATTGTCCCTGATCGCTTGGTTCGAACTGAGGGATTCTTTCTTGTACTTAATAAACCGTCTATTTTTTATTTCCCGCTTTCAAATCTTCCCAATCACTTGATGAGGTCCCATACCCCAATGGACGCCTCTCCAGACGCTGGCTGTGCTGATCAAACAGGTCAAGTATCTTCAGGGCTGTGGACAACACACTCGTCAGACCAATGTCAGTCAGCAATATGCCAGGATTCACCTGTTAACACACAGAATTGTCCTCGGCAGTACCATGGTGAAAGCCTATCGGACAAGCATATTGCAAATATGAACAATTCGGTGTTGTCAAATACTGCGTCCGATCATGATCTATTTGTATCAGTCAATGAAAACAAACACACCGAAGATTCGAACTTCATCGGTCCTTACCTTCCAGAGGCTCAGGCCACAGATGAATCAGGGTCACAGGAGAGTGAGGCTAATGAGGAAAGCTCGGCCTTCACCGCTCACACTAGACCTGTTCCAGGTTTCGGGCCAGAGGGTAGCAGTGTAGACCCTATCGTGCTGCCCTCTGACCCCAGACCATCACCGCGAGCCATCACAAGGAGTACGATCAGGTTTTTCAAAGTCAGCGGCAGCAGTTACTTTGACAGTTACGTGCAGGATAGTGACGGGTCAGTCACGGGCATCCGTATAACCCTGGACAGGAACAATGAGAGTCTCGGGGCTGGCATATCCTCGGTGAGAGGAGACGTTGGTAGCCGAAGTCTGTCCGATCATTCTTCCGTGGATACGATCCAAACGGACTCGCCCTCTATGAGGTATAATAACTCCAAGATGTCCAGGGAAGAATGGCGGCGGATCCCAGCTCTCCCTGGTGACAGTGATAGGCCAGCCTCCTGGGGGGATGAAAATGATTTCCAGGTGAACCCAATCCGCCCACGAAAATCCAAAGAAAGTCTTAACCTTTTCACAGATCCCTTTTCCTCTAGAAGCGATTTGAAACAGATGGATCGATTAGGAGAATCGGACGTCGACCCTGACGACAACGATGATAATGATGATGATGATGAATTTGTATCATTGTCCAACCTTTCATCACATGAATCGATTCCAGATGCTCCTGCAGACTTTCCACTTATGGCCAGTAAAAGCAGTAATGAAACTGTTGATGAAGAAACAGAAGATCCCTCGACACTTCTTCCCACCGGTCGCCGATCTCGCGTCAGCTTTGCCGGACACGACATCCAAACACTGGTTCGAGCGAAAAGCAGGACTGGCACTAAGGAGGATAATGAGTACGTCGAGTACCCGATAACACCTTTGCGAAGGTCACGAGTAAGCCTCAACTTTGCTTCCCTATTTGATGAAGAGGAGGGAAGCAGCAATGTATCCAGGCAATCCGATGTTGATCGGACACCATCCCACAGTGACACGTTTGACCAGAATCTTACTATGAAACTCTATGACTCAAACCCAGATCAAGATATGTGCTCTTCAAAAAACTCGCCAAGGAATCAACAGTCTAGCCCAGTTTGGGGGGAAGATGGGGGTGTGCAAATTAGCAGTGTCACCAAAGGCGAAACAAAAGACGAAAGCGGTTCTAGTGAGGAATCTTACGGTCCTATAAGCAGGTACATCGCTCCTGATGTGTACGAGTTGTCAGAAAATAATAATAGCTTTCTGCCGACTAAATTGCCTCTCAGTTCGTGCCACGTTTTGAAAGAAAGCTCACAAAACACAAATTCAATTGACGTGAGCAAGATACCGAAATCACTACAAAACTGCTCATCATCAACTGCTAGGACAGTGTGCCCAGAGAACAGCTTGGGAACCAGAGGAGTGAACATTTCCATGCCCGATATGAAAAACATCCAGGCATCCGTCAAAACTGGAGTGACGTCATCTCAGAGCGAGTCAGAAAGCAGTCAGGTACAGCGGACGGAGTTGGAGGCCGTGTCTACTGTGGTCGCACTTGGGTCTGATAGGACAGCGATGACTGAACGTGGGGCGAGAAATGTTACAAATAGAGCCAAATTGTTGAAAAGGTGCGAGTTTACGATGCAAGAATGGTCAGAACGGGATTATTTTGTCTCGTGTTACAATCTTGATGAGGTTAAACCTTCGGAAACGGCTGCCTTTGACGATCTCTCAGCGAGTAACCAAAACTCTTCTGCTAAGATATCTGACATGGGTGGACACTACCCGTTGTCTACTGACCCCAGTGCTTCAGGGATTGGATCGGAAATATCCGGCAGTTCAATCGACTCGGAAGAGGAAGACGACTTCTGTGAGCGGTGTGCCTCCGTCTCCCCAACTAATTCATCCCTGATTGTTCAGGCTGTCTGTGATGCCATATGTGGACAGAGTTATGCGCCAAAGGTAAGTGCATTTCCCACGGCGAACACAAGTGGTCGTCAAATCGACAATGGTTCGACGACAGCGAGGTCAGCCAACAGGGTGTCACATAAACCCACCCACTCGCCTTCAGGATCCACCAGATGTAGCAACTGTGAGTCTCCTGATGACTGTATCATCAATCGCTATTCAAAGCCCACCGATGGCAATTTGCCCAGATTGTCCCCGAGAACGATGGGCCGGGGCGAGCTACAAAGTGCCCACCCTGAATGTTCATGTCATTGTCAGTCAATCTCTAGAGACCAGAGGGAGACTGAGCTGTTTACAAACGCATTCAAATCTACGCCAGGGAGAGAATCACCCGTCTCCAGGGAGCTATCAACATGGGCATCAAGAAATAAGCAGCGCTCCAGCCCACTCGTCGACTATGTGCTGTCAAAAGGTACCTCAGAGAGTAAGCAGCAAGCCCCCGAAACAGTAGATAGTGGTGTTTATCAACGTGCCTCAACACACAGAGACTTTAGAAAAAGCACACCGTCGCAAAGAACGACTGGAAATAGCATTTACTATGATGCTGAGGACAATACAAGTAACAAATTGTTTCAACAAAGCGCACCGTCACAAAGGACGACTAGAAGTACACTTTACGATGATGCAGAGGACTGCACAAGTAACAAGTTCTCAACATATCGAGGAGCATCGACGCCGTCACCTCAGACGGACAAGGGCGAACAATCTATGATGCCTGAAAAAGAAAGGACAAGCTTTCGCCATTCAACAAGTACGTTAATACCTGTACTGGAGAGCTCCTCGCCTCTAGGCTCACGTGTGTTTAAGATGTTCTCACAAGCCTCCAACAATCACAGAACTCCATTTGCCAGCGGCGGCAAACGGGTGTCTATAAGGTCTTCCCTTGAGGACACCACGTCCAACTCACCAAACCCTGGAGTGGACAGACCGCCAGGTCCTGGAGTGGACAGATGGCCAAGTCCTGGAGTGGACAGATGGTCAGGCCATTTAGCGAACAGATATTCCGGCTCTGGAGGGAACAGATCTTCAGGCCCTGTAGTGGACACATCGCTAGGACCTAGAATGAGAAGAACATCATGTTGTATGGCACCACGCTGTGAAAATACAGAGGTGCAATCAGTACTGATCAAAGGTCCCTCCTACAACTTGGCCACTTCTCGTAGAGTCTTCTCTGTGCTATGCTTCTTGCTGCAGTTATACGGACTCATTGTCTTTCTGACAGATCTCAAGAAACTGTTTATCGATTTTTTCCTCCTTGAACCCCGCTTCAGCGCTAAAACAGCCAATAATCTGAGATAGCAATTCTCATGCACGTCAGTCAGAAATCTAAAAAACAAATCTTATGTTTTAAATATTCAGCCACACGACACGAGGTACTTGGGCTATGCTCAGCCAGAGAAATACGGGGTCAAAAAAGCTTACTCAGTACAGAGCTGCTCAGATCATACAGAGCACATGAACAGATTCTCACACCGGTCTCTCTCTCAGGACCGTTGGTCTACTGGCACATGGAAGAATTAGTATTCTTGGTTTTCTTGACTCCTCTGGCAGTGAATGAGTGGGGAAAATTAAAACAAAATGACTGAACTACCGCCCCTCACTTCAGTCTTAGAAGAAAAAATTACTTGCTTTACATATTAAAAATGATAAAGTTAATGTCTTGGGGCGCACAAAAAGATAATTTTAATTAATAAACATGAAGCACTTCACCGAATAATGCACATATATAATAAATCTAGTCAGTTGAATGGCCTATAATTTCAACCTCAAATAGGCAGTGGCCCATGTTTCCTCGCAAGGAATTGTCTACATCGAATTATAGTTCCAGTCTTAGCAAAGACCTTTCAGGCCTTGTTGTACTCACCAGAAAACTACGTTCACCTATCTGTCCCTTTTTATGAAGTTGGTATCTATGGTGGCACTTAACCATTCTTTGCAAGATCCCAGAGTCAAGATTTCCATGTCAATATTATTTTTCTAAATACTTTTTTTTAACATTATTTTTTTTTTTAAATTTTTATAAAAGAATAATATCCTTGTGTTTTCCCGTGTTTCTCTCTGATCTCTCTCATTCAAGCCTTGGCATTGACGTCTCTTTAAGTCTGCATTGGACAAAACAAGATGGATAATAATGATGATGATAATAATAATAATGATAATAATAAAAACAAATACATACTGCGACATATTCCAAGTCTGTTATTGGTTTTGCTGTTTGCTTATGAGTAATATGAGACATAAAAGCCATTGACAACAGTATCTGAAATAAATTATTACGACGTGTCTTTGGAAATGTCTTTGGTGAGTGTGTCTGGTGTAGTATCATCACAAAGTAAGAAAAGCAGTAAAAGCTTACAAAAACACTGAACGTACTAGAATGGGAGTAAAACAACAACAACAACAACAAAACAAAAACAAAAACAAAAAAAGACATGAAGTAGATGCGAAATGTATATTTCACATCAGTGGGTTAATGCCTAGTCTGAGAGATAACTGATTCCGACTTGCTTGCAGTCACGGTCGCCTAATTCAGCAGTATTGAAACTGCTATGTTTACCGTTAGCAAGCCCAACCTACACAACCCAATGAATTCCATTGTGTAGGAATTTGATCTTAGCGAGTGACGATCTTTAGTCTCTGAGTGCGAGATTCATAGATATAACAAAACAGTATAAACTGGATCCTGAGAGACCTCTCTTTCACTATTGGCGGCCATGGCCTTAATTGCGCGGCTGAACCATGGGACCCTATCAAATTTTGGAAAAAAGCGTGTATAGAGAAAAGTAAAAAAAAACAAACAAACAAACAAAAACAACAACAACAAAAACTACAACAACAAAAACAACAACAGCAGCAGCAGCAGTAACAACAACAACAACAAAAACAACAACAATAACAACAACAACAACTCATCTTAAAGAAAAATAAACAAAACAAAACAAAATCCAGAAAAAGGTGACGAGGATAGAGAGAAAAAAACGTTTGCTTGAAGAGCTAAAAAAGATGTATATTCTTCAGTTTGTATATAATGTTACAACGGAATTTCAACCTCGAGATTCTGCCACAGACTGGACATGAAATGAAAGCAAATAAACTAAAACTTCAAACAACAATATGTGCTATTATGACGACCCGAAAGTCCTTCGCCATCTCCTTGAGGCTTTATACTATAGTGTCCAAAGTTATATGAGGGTGTAAACAGGATTTTTTACATCTATCACATCTAACTCCAAAAGTAAATGGGATCTTCTTTGCTAATGTAGAAACCTATGTCTAGGTCCATCTTCTTCTCTACCTTAGTACACGTTTCTACAGGAACGCAGCATTTAAAAAAAAAAAAATAAGAAGAAGAATTTGACGTTCTTGTATTCTTCTTTAGCTCTTTTGTTTTTAATCATCCGCTTTCGACTGACTCACTGATTATTATCAGGCCTAATGGGTGGTAAATCTCAAAGGCCTTTCTTTAGTCTCCTTGTCGTAGGTATCAACGTGTTAGTATTACTTTTATTATTTGGAAGGCAAAGGTCAAATATGCTCTAAATGTTATAATACTTATAGGTCTGTTTTAGTCCTAAATTTTATCCCCACTCCGTGTTTTTAGTTGTTGTTGTTGTTCTTGTTTTCTAGACACGCTTATCTGAGCGCCGACCAAGGAGCTTATAACATTCAAGGAGGCACCACTCTCTCGTTGAGCGAGCGACAGTGCAATTAATGAGTGATACTCACTCAGATTTCTTATTAATCACACATGTCTTCACCCTTGTTATCATGCAAACAAACACAGATTTGCCCCCAGTTCGACAGGGATCAGTGGATTCAATGGTGCGCGGTCACGTGACGGGAGTTGCCGCCTCCAGTTCATCTAAGCTCCTTGGCGCCGACGCTCTGGTCAAATTAGACCGGAAGTATTGCCTTCCCGCAAGGTCTTCTAAGGTTACTCCGCCTCTGAAGAGTCGCTCGCCCTTCGCAGTTCACAATGACTAAAAAAAAAAAAAAGACGGAGAGCCAGGGATCAAAACCCTTGACAGATAAATAAGATCAAAGTCTTTGGTGACTTGAGGATGTCGATCGCAGCCCTATCACCAACAAAACTGGCGCCAACAATTAACTTCTGGGGGGGGGGGGGGGGGAGGGGGAGACAAATAAATATATAAATAAATTAAAAATAAAAATAAACAACTCACAACGCCTTAACTCTGATGTTAGATCTAGGCCTCTGCCTGGAACAAAACGCTGTTAGGATTGATTCACATTTAAACTTGCCAGTTTCTGCACACAAATAAACATTAGATATGTAGTACAAAGGTTAATAAATGGTAGTAACTTTGTTTTTTGGTCGCAGGCCTAATACCAGAACAGTGCTGTTAACATTGGTGTTTTGTTTTTTTTTTCTCTCTATCAAGCCTTTTAGTTACTGTACCCACTTTTTTTTTCGCCCACGGAGAAAAAAAATTATACTGTCTGGCTGGGTGGGAGGGGGTGCGGGGTGCGATTTTGGCCTCGAAATGGTTGAGGAATTATTAGTTTTAAAACAGTGTCACATAATATGGCTATGCATAACAGAGACTTAAAGTAAAGAGACTGATCCACCGTACTGAGGCCTTCAATGTGGGTGGTGTTGGAAAAACAGTGCAGTAGCTCTGGATGTTAACTATCCTTATCAAGGAAAAATACTTTAACATCTGTTTCCAGGTCTCTGAGTTCTTGATAGTTATCGCGCCACCAATGAGGACGCTTGTAGTGATAAATCCTTCCATCTCCTTCGGTCTCTGGTCTAAATGTGGGCCGGCCGTGGTAAAATGATTCTTTGTGGTGGTGAGGGTTTTTCTCACATCACAGGTGTTAACTGGAAAGTATTAATATTTCAACTTTAGTTGAGACCTACCTAAAACCTACTTGTTCTTCGGCCGTCACAGCATCTGGATGTGTCAAGAATTACCAGAAAATTAAAAAGTTAATTATGAAACACTCACATACATACATACATACATACATACATACATACATACATACATACATACATACATACATACATACATACA
>JBCAUA010241733.1:0-13020 GCA_038406235.1 Peronia verruculata | reverse complement strand
GCTTTTTGTTGAAGATTGCTTCTTTCCCCCCCCCCCCCCCCCAAATCAGTTTAAAAGGCTCCCATAGAGTTACTTCCGGGTTCTTGAGGGTCTGTATCAGTGTCCCCATATCTTTTTCTATTCAAACCTGAGTGTCTTCAACATTACTACGGCATATGGTTCACAATGAGGCAGCAGAAATAACGGAAAATTTAACTACACTGTATTTATGGGACATGGAACCTCGCTAACCTCACTTTAGAACCTCTGGTGAAAGCTTACATTGATAATCTGCGTGATCAGCAGTTTTGTTCGCTTCAGAGTGATCATCCAATGTCCATCACTGGCACTGGAGTTCAGGATATTGCTAGAGGAGGTCATGGTCGTGTTTTATACACTTTTTTGCCGATAAATGTATTTTACAAATATATTATCAAGTCAAGTAGTGATGATCTATCACTGCATGTAGCCAGAGAAAGTCAAATCCTGGTTGACTGATCAGTGGGTCAGACCTACCGTTAAATGACCATGGTTCAAACACGTTAGAATAGACAAATCCACTTGTTGATACAATTTTCATAGATGTACTGAGAAAAGGCTTAAGAAAAAATAAGAGACAACAAAAACCCAAAGTCGCACGTTTTTAGAAAAATTCACATTTCTGCCCCCTCTTCCCTTTACATTAAGACATTTTCCTTCTACAGTATCTATGCATCTAATTCGGCTACATACATCACATGTCCATACATGTACATGTATGTAGGTCAACAGGTGAACATTTTTTTACCCATACAGTTGCATTTATCATGGAGGTTGATCAGGATTTGGGTGGACATTTCCTCTCTTCCTCCTTGTGTGTTGTGCTGCTGCGCTGCAACATTGTGTGGTTTGTTTTTTCACATATCACTCGTTTTCTTTTTTTTTTTTCTTATACATGTATATACAATGTATATATCAGGAGAAATTAAAGCTCAAAACTTGCTTTGATATGATGTATTAGTTGGGTTATTGACAAAGATTTGTGGAGAAAGATAAAATGAGCAAAAGAGATTTTTAAAGGGAAGAGGCTAAAGAAATAACTGAACTGAGAAGGTAAAATCAAGAGAAGTATGGTTGACAAATGACAAACAGATACTGATGTAAGAAAGAGGTAGAAAATATCAAAGGAGAGGAGAAATGACCAACACAGCCAAAAACACTACCGGTACAGCATTCACACCACATATATATGCTCAAAATCGATATATATGTACATGTATATGCAATTTGTAACAATTTGACGGCATGTACATGGTATTTGCAGAAGGACTAAAGAAATGTAGAGCCAGATAATCTGTAACATGTACATGTAATTTGTAGAAAACAGTAAATAAATGTAGAGGCATGTAATCTGATTCTGAAACAGGTAACTATTTCAAATTTTTGGGGAACAGTAAATAAAAGTACAGGCAATGACTATGAGGCACGTAATTTGTAAAAATATCACTACATGTATTTGCAGGGAAAAGTAAAGAAATGTAGCCCCCTTTTGTGGATATCCTTAAAACTGAAACCAAAAATTAAACACAAGTACGTATACATGTATGTGTTTGAAAATTGGTCAACATAACGGTGACTATGATTTGTACTGATGTATCAGGACATCATGACATGCTGCAAGTGAGTAGCAGAGGCATCTATTCAATCACTGTCAATAATTTCATCTGATCCATTTTAGATTTACATCTAGAAAACAACTGTACCATATACTATAGTTTTGTTTTGGAAAGGAACTGAGAAAAGTAGCCTACATTACACGGGCTGAATTGTTTTTTTTTTTTTTTTACTAGTATAATAGCATGTCTAAGAACTGCATAAATGCATTTGCAATATCAACACTTTATGTTCCATAGATCTATGATATAAATACACGATAAACTGTACACACATTCAGTTCATCAGAGCAGATCTCCGGCATTATGCACCAATAGAGATGTCCATGAAGGTCTGGCATTTGTGTGGTAAGATAACACATAGACTATAGAAAATAAACATGTACACTGTAATTAAATTCTGATACAATTATGCCTTAATAAAGCTAACGCTTTAATGGGAAATGGTTTCACATATCCTGCCGTTTCCAAAAGAGGGATTTGTGTAAAGGGAGATCATTTTGACCAGACTTTTGCTTCTCTTTGCCAGACAAAAGATGTGTTGAGCAAGTCGTGTAAAGACTTAAAGAGGAAAGCATTCTTTTACTGCCTGATATTTGAAAGACTGATTGCCAAAAAATTTGATAATATTATAACAATAAGAAGAAAACATTCTCTTTACATCAAAATTTTTGGGGAATTTTTCATGGTGTGTGTTTCATGCAAAGCGTGCAAGTGTTTTTTTTAAATTCCTTACATTGTTTGTTCAATCCCTCTTTTGTCTGGTAGAGGGAAGTAATAGGACTGAGCACAACTATCTCCCATTGCTAGAGACAAATAGACTGGTGACAAAGATTCCACTGTATTTTTACAGCTCTCTCAATAATGTGTGAAATTTACTTGGACAGATGACAGAGGTTATATAATGTATACTATGAATATCTTCATTTACATATATGTACCTACATATATTATAGATATATGTGCTTATAAATCAGAACAATGCACTGTATAAAGTGGGAAATAAATGTAAAAGTAAATGTATGATTAATAATTACATAATTTTCACTTCTGTTATTTTTCAGAAACCAACACTGCTGAATTTGAAAGTTAAAAAGGTGACAGACATGGAACAAGACAAATGTACAACATAAAGTAAAAACAACAGAAATTCAGAATCATTTTGTAACAAATTAAAAATGCAGCCTTTAATCAAATTTCTGACAATTTTCATTTCAGTGACAATCCATAACTCCATAAAATATCATTTCTTAATCTGTGTAAGAAACCATGTTTAAACTATATAAAGAAATTTAGCATGAAATTTTGCATAAAATTTGTTAACTGAGGGCTCCTGTAAACTGAAACTAGACAAAACATTTCACTTCTGAAACTTACTAAATTCTGATTTTTTTTTTTTTTCATTTTCTGCATTTCTTGGCCCATTCAGTAATTGTGTAAGGATACCGGTACACAATAAAAGAACCACAACTGTACTAACAGGTAAGCTGCTTCATAATCAGTGAGGATACATGTATACAGATGCTATTGGGTCAGACGGCCCCATAGTCATGTCAAATTTATTCAAAATGTCAAATGAAACATGTCTGAATGGCAGTATGGTAACACTGCACGATGAGAGTGATGATGAAAATCAAGATGAGGATGGTGATGATAACATATGCTTAGTGCATCAATGAACATTTACAAGTAATACATGACCAATGATTGAGGAGATATGTTGAAATAATGGATCACGTCTTCATTGGTTCTGTCCCATCTGGATTTTTGCCCTGCTTCTCCAGTTCAGCCCTGTGAAGAAGAACACAGAGAAATGAGAAGATAATTACATGTATACACTTAAGGTTTTACACAGCAGCTCCACCAGGCACAGCACTTAGTCAATGGCCAGCTTGACCAAGGCATGAGCTGGGCTATGTTACCTGTGCTGGTTAGTGAGTAATAAAGCCAGACAACACAAGGCTAGCCATGTGGATACGGAGAAGTGACAACATGAAAACGTGAAAAACTTGACCGAGTACCATAGATACATTTCCACCTCCAGACATATATATACATAATGTACGTATCTGTATATTACAGGGTATAATGCAATATTGCAATGAATAATCCAATTTTTGTTTTTTAACACCATACCACACCAATGTCCATGTCTAAGCACATCAATTTTTGTTTTCATACATACATTTAATGAAAGAAATACTCAGCACATATACATGTATATAAACTGTTTATCAACAAAGATAATTATGAGATTTCACGGCATTACAAGCTCAGTTTCTTTATCATCACTTCATATGTTGCCGGTACAGATCCACAGTAAGACTGACCATGTTGACCTACCTACCAAGAGATAACATAATTTTTTTTTTAACAGGATTACAGACAGGTATAATGTTTTGTTAGAATAAGGGTAAAAAGTTATCATAATAAAACGGTTCCCATGTAGATGGGCGAATCAAGGAAATACTGTTTACCTGAGTTGTTTGGAAAAATCATCTCCTATGTTATCATCATCCCAGTTATCTTCCCAGACATTGATATCTTCTGGTGCTTCTTCCTCACCTGTCCAATCTGCAAAAGACAAAATGTTGGAATTCACAAAGTGTTTCTATCTGTGAAAAGAGAGAAAAAAAAAAAAAGCATCCAGCAGACTGGTTATAGCAACACTCTGGAACCGTCTATTACAGTACTCTTCCCATTCAATAACCAGCAGCTTAGTTTGAGTGATCTGTTGGTTTGGACTGATGATTGACAATCAATAGACGGGGACATTTTACTCCCTTCACTTTCATTTTTCAATTGGAAAACAAGTTTCTTGCTTACAAGAGGAAGAAACAGATGCTGCTTTCAAAACACACTAAACTGATTTCACATCATGATCATCGAAAGTCATTCACTGAACTGCCATATAAGCCTGGTCATTGTTACACCAAGATTAAGCTCACATGTACTTATCACAGATTTTCACAGTTGTAAAACAGCCAAGCATTTAATAACTTGCTCTGCTCAAGGAATTGAAAATGCCTTTGAGGAATCAATAAAATTTGTCTTATTATTTGTATATTGCTACAATAAAGGGGAAATACAACCAAAAACAAAAAAACATACAGAAATTAATGAGAGTTTCTGCTTTTGTTGGCATTTCACTGTCATTCCTGTCCAGCTTTTTTCTAGTAAATAAGAAAACTACATGTATTAAGCAAAGAATTCTTTCCTTCTTGCTTGCCAATTTCACATATGCATGCAATGTCCATTTTTTCTTCTTCTCACATTTCTGGTGATGGCATAATCACTGAAGGAGAATGGATGGCTTTGATGTTTGAGTAGAGGTAACATCCTTCCCTTACTACTGATACTCACACTAATGACGTGTACATGAGCCCATATTTAAAAATAAACAGCATTGTCCAATTGTTTATGGGGATTTAACAGCACATCAGCACAATGACAGCTACATTGTGTGTGACATGATGCAGGTATGTTAACTGTTTTCACTAAAAAAGTCGGAAAATTTCCTCTGATATCCCCCCGTCACTGTGTTGCCCAGTTCTGTAAGAGTAAGACACTTTAAAAAATATAGGGTTTTGAGAAAAGTTTGCAAGTTTTTAAAAGTCCCTGGGATGGGACTATAAAATTATACCACATTTGGAAAATCTAGAAGATCCCACAGGCAGTGCCGGCATCATAATCATCAAATGCAATTAGATTAGATTTAAAAAATCTAGCATACTTTAGATCTCTAGATCTAGACCGTGAACAGCTGCCCTAACACACTAGATTTTCTACGATCATGGGCACGTTATCCTTCTGTTGTTGTCTCAGTACTCTGATGTGCTGATTAACTATCAACAACTCTTACGCAACCACTCGACTGCATGTTTGCGAGGTATTAGCGCTACAAACTTCGATCTCGATCTTCAAACACTCACCAGACAACAACCCGACTATCATCTGCGGTATGAGGAAAGCTCTTTCGTACTTTCGTTTTTTACTGTCATTGTGCAAAATCTGCATCGCAAATTATTACAAAACTGTGATTATCTTGTGGATTTAGTAAAAGCCAGCAGTTGATCGGCCAAAAGTAGGAAAGTTTGCAACAACCAAAAATTCAAAAATCTGACTAAAGTCAGAAGTTTGACATCTCTGATGGTGAGTACATCTACACATCTAAAGGCTGATCAAAGTAAAGATATAAAATGTAATGCTGAACAGATGAGGCATTTATCATTATAAGTTATAAAAGGATATTAAAATGCGTAGATGAATTTGGACAATCAAATATTGTCTAGCAAAACTAAAATGATGGATGAAAGAGACTTATAGATGTGATAATTTTCTGAAGTCAAGTGATCAGTTCACAAAGCTACATGATCTCTTCTTTATAACAATCAATGAAACAGTCACCGTTGAGTCTACATGTTGCCTAATTTTTCAGTAACAGATGTTTCAGCCTCTATCTCATCTCTCCTCCTCTTTGTCTTTCTTTATCCAACCTACTGTACACTTCCCTCAAGCAGACAATGTGATGTGAAATTATACATCAACCACACTTAACCTGATGTCATTCGACGAGAGGATAAACAATCTTGACACAACTATAATTCAAGCATTGGGCTGAACTTCAACCAGTCAAACTTGAACTTTGAGGTACCTGGCACTTTTACAGAGCCTAGGAGTAGCCCTGTGTCCAACCAAGACATGCAAATACTTATGATGTAATTGCACCTCATATGTCTGAAAGAAATGCACAGTGCTAGATGAGCAGTAAAATGGGGACAGATGTGGAGGGAACGGGTAGACAATGCAGTTGAAGTGATGGTTGATGTGTGACTGCATAAGCAGGCCACACTGTGGACTAAAAAGTAAGCATTTCTTTCAACAACAAATGGGACAGCATCTGTGTTTGGTTTTGGGGATAAGAACAAACAAGTTTAGCCTCCTGACTGGTCAGTTGTTTTGCTACTAGTACTACGACTACGGTCGACCTGGCTAGTTGTAAACACTTAAGTCACTCATGTAATTATCCACGGAGTAACTAAGCTATAACATGTTTTTCATTCACCAATGATACTGATATAGATTCTAGATCTAGAGATCTAGATTCTAGATTTATGTGAAAACTCACTTGGCATAATGCTGGGCATTCATGTAGTTTTTTTGTAGATCTAGATTCTACTAGGCCTAATTAGAATTAGATCTAGGTCCATACACAAAGAAAGATCAGTGGCGATTGTCAAGATTTCCGCATTAAATTCTGACTGGTCGAGGGTCTCATACACGTTAGCGTTAGGGAGGAACGTCGGCGCTTTTTCGTTTGTTACCCTAGGATCAGTAGATCTATATATACCAAATAATAGAACAACCCCGCTGGCTTAACCTGCTGGGACCCTCGACCAGCGCAAGTCCACCTTAACGCTAACATGTAGCCTAGGTCCGACGAGTGGGTGACGGTCCTCCCTAACGTTAACATGTATGAGACCCTTGACCAGCGCAAGTCCACCCTAATGCTAACATGTAGGCCCGGCGAGCGGGTGACGGTTTAGATCTAGATCCAGATCTCTGAACCACTCAAAATTGTGCATTAAAAAAAAAAAAAAAATCTATGTCAAATACATACAAATCTGTATTACTTTTTATCATAAAAAACAAAATATTTAAAAAAAAAAAAAAAATGGCATAGCTGAGACTCGAACCGGGGTTGATAGAATGTCAGTCTGGTTACTTGTCCATTAGGCCACAGCTGACTATGACCACACGGTGAAAATAAACATTATAATACAGGGACAATAAGTCCGAATAGACCTGAGGACTAGCTGGACTTAAGTCCGGCTAGACACTTCGTAAATATATAAATGTCATTGTGACTATACAGGTTATGAAAATTTTGCCTTGAATGTCACTCAGCCTACCTGTCTTCAGCCCCTGGATAACACACACAACTGATGCTGCCAGTTCCTTCACTTCAAGATCATCCTCTTGCAGCAAATTTGCCACACTGTCCCAGGGCAAAAATTTTGCTGCGCCTGATAGGAAGAAAAAAATCCCAAGTGATAGCTTCATTAATTTATTAAAGGAAGTGGATAGGTGGACCCCAGCAGCCTATTCGGTATACCAAATAAATTACAAATAATAGCCTAAAACAACCCTGTTGGCTTAACCTGCTGGGACCCTCAACAGCATTAGAGTGGACTTATGCTGGTCAAGGGTCTCATACATGTTAGCGTTAGGGAGGACCATCACCCGCCTGTCGGACCTACATGTTAGCGTTAGGGTAGACTTGTGCTGGTCAAGGATCTCATACATGTTAGCGTTAGGGAGGAACGTCACCCGCTACATGTTAGCATTAGGGAGGACTTGCGCTCATTGAGGGTCCCAGCGGGGTTGTTCTTGGCTATTATTTGTAATTTATTTGGTATACTGAATAGGCCGCCGGGGTCCACCTATCCTCTTCCTTCATTAAAAGTCCAGTTTGCTCGGTCTTTTAAAAGTATTTCGTCAAATTCTTTTTTTGGATTGTTGTCAATGAACTTAAATGTCCACTATCAAATAAAATTTTCTGCAGTACAAAATTACTGACTATTGGCTTATATAATGAGTTATCAGATGACCTTTTACACTACATGAAGTTTTAATCTTAACCCTCCAAGTGTTTACAACTGATTAAATCGGCTGTAAATTTCGTCTGTGGTGTTACAGCCGATTTAATCGACCATATTGTGATTCATTATTAGGTCAATGGATCTAGGTCGAGGCCAATATATGTCAAAAAATAAGAAAAAAATTATCATGTTGCACTTTCTTTATTCTACTTCAGAAAATGTATAGTTTTATCGGTCTCCTTTTTTTTAGTATGCCTTTTTAAAGTATTTTCCAACACATGGTAAAATCTTTAATTTTCCCTGATACCATTACTGTTTATTAGCGACACTTGGAGGGTTAAATAAAATAAATACATACTTTTATTATTTTGTAAATTAACTCAAGTCACTAAAGAGAAAAACTTTATAAGACATGATGATATGCCCACTTTAACCAGGTACATGCAGTGAAAAAAACAACAAACAACAACATGAAAACAAAAGGTGGTAACTGAAAAAAAACAGTTGAGAAAAAATATCAATGAAAAAAAAAAATATATAGTTTTCACAGCCATCCTGTTTTCAACCACAAATTTTCTTGTTAATTTTTTTTTTCTCAAATTTTTCAATCCTAATGATATTTTTCAAGATCCAGAATATTAACCAAAAGGCTGAATTTTCAGGTTTAATCAGAACAATTGGCAAGCCTGAAATAATTGTGATAATAACAGACAAAATGAGAAGGCAACAAACCTAAGTTACTGCTGGAGTCCAGAAGCAAAATCCTGGCATTGTCCAGCAACACATGGCAACAACTGATCTGAAGCTCAGGATTTTCATCTCCTCGACTGTTTGACTTCAGCAGATCCAACCACTGCCTCAGACTCTGTACACCTGTGTCCACTGTTATTTCACTTGCAACGCCTGTCATCATACCTGCAGAACCTGCACATGTTCCTGCTGCCACACAAAAAGTCATACCTGTACTACCTGCTGTTACATCCACACTTGCTGCTGCCTCACCTGAAGAGCTTGTTTTCACACCTATATTAGCTGTTCTTGTGCCTGAGGTACCTGTTGTTACACATGCACTACCTGCTGTAGTGCCTGCTGTCATACCTTCTGTAATCACGTTGTTATAAAGAAATGGCAGCAGGAAACCTGAGAACCTGAACATGGCAGCTTTGACCTCCACTCTGCAAAGACAACCAAGAAAATTCCCATCATGTTTGGCTGAGCATCTTTGTCTATTAATGACCATATTCATATCAAGAAATGTGAATGTAACATGATCAGAATCTCTCTGTTGATTTTAGCTCAGACAAATTTAAATCATCTTCGAGGAATGAGAATGTACTACAAAAAAGTTGAATACTCAATAATTGACCCGTTGATGAACAAATAATTTTCAATGGAGAAAGTCTGCAATGACAAGAAAATACTAACATTTTGAATTTGAAACAAAAATTTGACAACTTTTTTCAGGTTTTCAAACAACATGAATGACGTGACACTGACTGACTACTATATTGAATTCATTTTAAAAAAATACAGTAACTTTGAATTACAAAAAAAAAAAAAACCAACAAACAAACAAAAAAAAATCTTCATGGAAGGGATATACAGAATCTTTGGTGTATTTTGTAATCCTGCTTACCTTCTTTCTTTTGACATCTTTGATAAAAGTATGTTCATTATCTGTAGAAGAAAAGGAAGACAAAAAAATTGGGCAAGATGAAACTAGTGCGATGTTCAGTTCCATATCCGTCAATCAAAACTTATTGACCAAAGAACTTTGTACAATTTAAACGAAAAAAAAAAAAAAAAGAAATTCCAAATTTCCCGCATGATTTGAAATTAAACTGAAAATTTCAAAACATATAATAATTAAAGATCACTCCTTACAGCTGATAATCATGATCAATTTAAATCTTTTAAGAAATCTGTGAGAGACATATGAAGCCCAGTAATTCTTGACTAAGAACAACACAAGCATTTTCAAATGTAAATATTCAGGAGCTTTGGAAATTTAATCTACATGGATGGATTTGTGTCTGCTCTTAAAGGATCTCAGATTGTCTACGTTGCCACTTGAGGTGCTGAATATCAAAATATCCTGCATGAGAAGTAAGGGACAGATGAGATATTCAGAATATGATTAGATTTATTTCTATGGCTTTGGAATTTGAGCTTCATTATTCTATTGAGAGGCAAATGCTCTGCTATTTAGTCCTGGCCACTTCCAACTACAACACACTGAATTACCATGAAGAAACCACTGAATTACCTGGCAAATCTCTGTCACATTCTTGGTGGCCAGAAATGCTGAGCATGTTGGGAGTGAAGCCAACACATGGAATACCTGGCACAAAATGTCAGGAGATAAAACACACTATATAAAAGAAGAATTTATTAAAATGTTCCATTAAAACAGGAAAATACAGACATTTGGAGTCTCTGTATCAACTCACTTTGCCCATCGGATATCTCTCAAATTTGATTAAACATGGTGAAAAAAATATTATGCAGCATTTGTTTTTCAACTCTATAGTAAGATGTTTACTTTCCTGAATGAATCAGTCATTTTGTGCTTAGATCAACTGGGAAAGTTTGGTCAAACTAAGCTCACACTGGTCTATATGAAGATGACAGAATAAATGAAGATACTGAGGAAAATATGATGGGAAATTCTGTATTTTTTTGTCTACGTCTTTGCAGAATCCGGCTGAACTCCTTCACTTCATAATCTTTTCACTACTACAACTTTCATCATTAAAATTCTTAGGAATCACCTCAACTTATAGGTGTGATCATCGTAACATTCCTTCAATGACTTCAGCACAAAAACTCAGCGACAATACAAATGTTTATCTTTCTATAGTGAACAAAGGTCTCTGATTTATGCACACAAAAGACAGAATGTATCTATTTTGCTTAGACACCAACCTTTTCCGAACATTCATGATGATCCTCCTTTTCCAGAGCCATGTGTAAAAGTTGATCAAACAAGTCAGGGGTAAGAATTTCAGTGGCTATATCACAATTGCTGGATCTCCACCCTTCCTTGGACTGGATGCTACGAGTGTTGAGACTTGCATCAGTGGATTCCTGTTCCTGGTCTCTACCTGCTGTTTCATCGGTTTCTGTGCAAGTTTCATCTTCATTACCTCTGTCCTGCTCCACCTGGCTGTACATTGCACATAGCTTGTTCAGGACTCCAAGCCTTACTTCGTAGATCGGAGATCTCAATAGGCCAAGAATAAGTGTAATATAGCAGTCTTTTATTTCATTATTGTCATTCTGGTGATCTCTGCTTTCTGAGGGTTGAAACACAAGCTGTCTACTATCATGACTATTGATCACAATATTTTGAGGTATACTGTTTTTGCTGCAAGCCATTAACTTTCCTAATTCAGCTAAATGTTTGAGGCAAAGTTCAGCTCTGGTCTTCTCAAACTCAAAACTGAGAGGGTGCCAGAGAGTTTGCATGCAGACCTCATCTTCTGCCAGTGCAGTAAGAAAGTATGTATGGAGATCTTCTATCATGTTGGAGTTGTCATCCTTGGTGTCCCTGACATTTTGTGCTATGCCCAGAATTAGATCCATCAATAGCAAGGCTTGTTGTCTTGTTGCAAAACATTTGTTTTCCCTACAATAAAATGATCATACGAATGAGAAATACATGATGACATAATATGCACTATCTGTCAGGGAAGATATAAAAAATGAGAGCTCAATAAAAATGTAACCATTTTTTCTTTGCTTATAAAGAAAAATGTGAGACAATAAACATGTCTTCTTTATGAAAATGTCCGCATTTTACAGCTCTTGAAGAAAGCTCTTCACTATGAATTTTGATGCCTTTGAACAAAATTAAAATAACAAATGTAAATTCTTTCAGAAGATTTACTCACTTTGTTGCTTCAAAAGAAAATTCAAAACTAATGAATAAGACAACTCAATAAACAATGACACCGACAATGACAATAACAGCAGAGAGCATACCTGGATATCAACCACCTACGACTGTGTATGCAAAGTAGGACTGAGGCCAAAATTTCTCTCTGCAAAGTTACAGCAAATCCTCCCATAAGCTCCATCAACTTGCACAACTGCAAGGAACAGGAGTTTGTTTTTAATTCCAAGAAATAAATAAACAAAGAAACAAATGAATACACAAATAAACAAGACAACAGATATTGAGTCCCAGATGAGTACTAAAATGATATTGAAGTATAAGGACAATTCTGAGTCATGACAGTAAAATTGTAGGGATACACTTGTGGCATTATCACTTAACCCTAAACCCCTTATGCAACTGTCAGAGCAACAGGACTGTTTTGCACAACATCTAGGCAGAAATTCTGTCCAGTTCTTGAGTATTTTTCAGAGATAAGAATCTGTACTTTGTAATTATTCCTGTCATAAAACATCAGTAGTACTCAGGGATGTCAAACTTCTGACTTTAGTCGGAATTCCGACTTTTTGGTCGTCGCCGACTTTCCTACTTTTGGCCGATCAGCTGCTGACTTTTACTAGATGCACGAGACAATCACGGTTTTATAATAATTTGTGATACAAAATTCGTACGATGACAGTGAAAATCGGAAGTACGACAGAGTTATCCTCGTACCTCGGATGATAGTCAATAGTCGGACTGTTCCATGACTGTTAGAAGATCGAGATCGAAGTTTGTAGCGCTTAATTCCTCACATCCGACATCACACAGTCGCGTTGTTGATTAAAAATCAGCACTTCAGAGTACTGACAACAAATAATGTGCCCATGATCTTGGAAAAAGTAGTGTA
>JBCAUA010241732.1:0-36156 GCA_038406235.1 Peronia verruculata | reverse complement strand
GAGAAGCCTCCATTGATTTAGGACATGATCATGCCCAAGCTCGTGCATTAGACATTTATATCATCGCAGAAGAAAACATCATTCTCCATTTGAAGATGCCATCCAACATGTATGTGGCGATTACTAAAACGAAGTTATCTGGTACATATTTTGTGAAAGATTCTGTTGCTATTACCGAGTGGAGAACACCTCAGACTATTCTCTGGAATCTTCTCTAACTAAGTCATTAATCACTTCTTGATTAATCAAGTAAGGCATCTTCTCACTAATTTCTACTTCAAATTTATCCGCAACACTATTAAAATATTAATCTTCAGCTCTATTGCTATCGTCAAGCAGGCCTGCATGTGGAAGAGGCACATGTTCCTCTTCATAATATGGATCGGCTATTTGGAGATACAATGTTTGATTTGTTTCTCTTTGAGAAACTTGCAATTTTCATCATGCAATATAATAGTCATTGTGGTGATCTGTTCACATCAAATCGTGGGTCCAGCAAAATGCATTTTCTGTCATTAGTCACTAATACACCTCAATATTTCAACATGGTAGGTCATGCAACTCACTTGAGGTGCCCATGGATGATCTTGATCGCCACTTATACATCTGAAATAATATCTGTATGTAAATTGCACTTTTCTTGTCAGTATTTGTTTTTGCTGATTATATGGAGATTATATGATTATATGGACAAATACAATAAAACACATGTGAGGATGATTTACATAGCCTATCAATCAAGTGCTCATTGTCTTACCAAAGAGTAAACAACATTAGTAAAGTAGAGCTTAGAGAACTGGCATTCCTCTATCACATTTGGCAAGAATAAAACAATAGGCCTGTTTTACTGCTTATTATTTGCAACATACCACATTGACTGCGTCGGCCTGTTTCACTGAACGTTACTTTTAGTCCTACAGTAGTTTATTGCATCATTCCTTCATTCATTTTACAGTCGCAGGTATTGGTGGAGTACATGTGTATTCCTTACTGTAGAAATATATATTTATATATATATTCAGACAAAATCTGGCCAATAATAATTTTAAAAAAAAATAATAATAATAAATGCGACCTTATACAAGAAAAGAGTTTTCAGATTTTGAAATTAAAGTACTAGAAAACATGAATTTTTATTTGTTATTTTTTCTCACTTCTTTTATGACTACGTTCTCCTGTCTATTTATCTGTGGTGTTAACATTAATGGTTCTTTTTTTTTCAACTTGTCAGCAAAGAAACTCTGTGAATGAGAGTCAGCGTGGAAGAATAGACAAATATTTAATTTCAAGCGAAGATAGAGATAACTGACCGCTTGGATTGTAGTCCACAGAGAGATGAAAAAAAAAAAAAAAACCCTGATATCAGAGCCAGAATGAAAACCCACAAAGCGGATATCGGAAAAGTCGGACAAGGTAAGAATAAGAATGGCTAGCAGACTAACAGAATACAAGTGTGTAGGTGTAGGATGGAGCACAGCCTAGATGGACGTGGATTCAGCGAAAAATACTAAACGCTGTTTTTGACCAGCCGAAATATCTTCGCATTGCCAAATACGAGGGATGTTTAACAAGCAATGTAAAAAAACAGAAACAGTAAATTTCCTCTTGGCGTTTAAAATATTGTTCACAAATTATAAAAAAAAACAACAATAAGTAAATAATAAATAAATAAATAAATAAATAAATAAATAAATAAATAAAAATAAATAAATAAATAATAAATAAATAAGAAAAAAAGAAAGAAAGAAAGAAAGAGAGAAAGAAAGAAAGAAAGAAGGAAAGAAAGAAAGAAAGAAAGAAAGAAAGAAAGAAAGAAAGAAAGAAAGAAAGAAAGAAAGAAAGAAAGAAAAAAAGAAAGAAAGAAAGAAAGAAAGAAAGAAAGAAAGAAAGAAAGAAAGAGAGAAAGAAAGAAAGAAAGAAAATGACAAAGAATTAGGTTCTAGTTCAGACCTGCCCTCCTCACATTTACATAATGAAAGTTGTGAAATAATCGTTACGACTTTTTAACAGGCATTTGGGAATCGATACAGTGCAATTGATCACTAAACGGGTTCAGATAAGGGGGAAAACACATTTAGTTATGAAGATGGTTATACACACAGGTTTTGTTATATGGTGTAGTAAACGAATGCATCTCTCCTTGTGAAATGCACGCGGGTTCGTTGAAGGACACATGCCGTTAATATAACCTCTCTATTGACGGATTAATGTTATAACTGACGGATTAATATTGTTACTATTAACCTATTGAACGTGACCCTGTTCTAGCAGGGCCAAATTGCAAACATATGGTGACTTTGCATGCCCAAAAGGTCGTTGACGAGCTGGTGCAAAATGACAAGTGACACTTTTAGTACGGATCTGTGTGATAGTATTACTATTGTGGTAATCGAGAACAAGTGATCAGAGACCGATGATGAGCAGTTATTGGATAATGATCACATTTATGATTTATCACAATGCCACCGACAATTTCCAGGGCGTGATTATCGGTGATTGACAATAATACATGATAGCGAACGATGGTCATGGGATTATCAAAATGTATGACATCGAGAGAATAACGAAGTGAATTACAAAATAATTCATAATATTTTGGCAATTATCACCTGTTTATAAAATTCATGATATCGAAGTGATAATCAGGAAAGGTAGGCCTATATACAACATTCATGAAGTCGAGGTGATGAGGAACTGATTTCAACAATTCACAAAAGTTATGATATCGAACGTCATAATTTACAAAATTTATGATAGCAAGGTGATACTCAGGTGATTTACAAAATCATGATATCAAGGGTGATCACATGATTAAAGATAATCACATCACGAAAATCACGTAGTTCAAAATAATCATGAATTGATGATCTCGTTAGAAAAAATGATCACGAATGAGTGTCAGCGATCGAGAGATTACTATAGTCAAGTAGTCAATTAAAATCAAATAGCTTGACATGATCAAAGAATAATCATTGAGTTTGTCGAAAAAAAAAGAGTAAAAAGAACAGAAAATGCGGTGAAAAAAACCTTGAGTTTTCGCTAATGTTTTTGAAGTTTAAGATTTCATTGACAAGAGTAGGCCTATGTCTACCAAAAGGGAATGAGATGTTAAAATTGGACCATTTGAAAGGGAGGTCTCAAAAGTTGCCATTTCGAAGGGAGGGGGAGGGAGGTCTTAAAACTTAGATCATTAAAAAAAAAAAAAAAAGAGCCTTAAAATTTAAGACATTTTAAAGGGAAGAAGGACGAAGAAAGGGTTGACAAGTTGCAAGAAATTAAGGCACTGAATCTGTAGGAGTCACAAACATGCTTTGGTGATGTCTCAATCACGACTCTCTGGGAAACAGACTCTGAAACCAAAAATATCATTCTCAAAGGGAAAACAAACTAAAGAGATGACAAAACATGATCAGACGATGGAAAAAACAACAATGTTTTGAAGCAGTTTGGAACAGTAGATAATTGATGTTTCTACTTCGGTCCACTCCACCCATGCAAACTACTGGTACAGTGTGGAAGTACCAGACGCTATACAGATGGTCTTGAAGTCATCACACATCCAATGCCATGGCCTATGAAGAAAAATATAGCCATTCGTCTCATCTAAGTGATAGCCAAGCCAGGCCAAAACAGTATCTTTGCCACTGTGCAGAAAATATATCATGCTGTCTTAGGAATATGCCAGCAAATACGCTGTTCCATCAAGCCGATGCAGACTCCACCAGAAGGCTTTGAATGTCTAAAACTAACTCAGCCTAACGTGAAAAATCAAGACTGCATCAAAATCGCCGTGCAAGATGATACACACTTGCTCACAAAACTACTTTACAACTTTGGGTTTTGCAGTGCCCAGCACCAAGGATTCAATCCAAATTGCTAGGCAGTTTCGAGTCTTATCTTGCTGTAGGCTACTGTTACAGCTTTCATCATCATTATTTTAATTTCAAAGTCCTCAATAGACCCTGCCAAGATTGCTGGCATGCTGAACAAAACTTGAACAAAACTGAATTTTGATCTGCCAAGCATTATCCAATTATCACAAAAATATTTGCTGGACAGTTCTGATTCAATTTCCCAGACACATTTTAAATCATTGTTTGTTTTGGCAAATCTTACTTTCTTCTGGGAGCAAGCAACAGTGCTGGTTCCCGAGGCAGAACGAGAGACATAGTTTTTTTATATATGTAGGTGTTGCATAACAAACTTGCATTTCTCCAGAGAGGCCAGGAACATTCTCACAATACACCAGCGTGATGAAGTTATAAGGGCAATAGCGTAAGACCTGTCCAAAGAGCTGTATATGATATTGTATTCGCTACTGTAGCAAACGCTCCAAGTCTGTACCAACCATGACGCATTGAACTGGGGCAAATCTGGACATTTCGGCCTTACAGGTGGGGTCATATTTCTTGACTGCTTTATCGGAAGGGGGGGGGGGGGGGTAGGACAGGTGAGAAACAGTGAACTGAATGTGATGACAGGACTTTGAATGTTTAATAAAATTGATAGAAATAGTTAGCCATCAATGAATTTCAGAGCAAGATTTATATTTCTTTGCAAAGGTTTGAATATTACGGTATTTTGCTGCCTGTTAGTCATTTATCTAGATGGAATCATCGACTGCCAACATTAGTTTCTAGACGAAAGTACATGTCCCATATCCCAAAATGCTGGGTCAGAAAAACCCCACATGATGCCAGATTTGTTCCAAGTTCCCTGCGCCATTGATAGGTCGAGCTGCTTCAAAGATCATGTCCAGTTCACACAGGGCGTTAAGCAAGACGCTGGCCTCAGATCTAGTCGTACGTGCATTCAGTTCCTGGTGTGTCATGCATCACTCACCAAAATCCGGGGGCAGAACTGGGGGAGCCCGGGTAGGGGCCCTAGTGGGAGCCCGCGTGGGGCGTGGAGTGGGGCGTGGGGTGAGGCGTGGAGTGGGGGGCAGCGTGGTGATGTCCCCTGGCTGACCACCGCCCACTATCTCTGATAATCAAAGTTGGTGCAAATAAGAGCTGAATTATGCAGGGCACAGAAATTGACATCCAGGAGGGCCGGATATCCAACAACAAAATAACAACATATTATGCAAATACATGCATCTATAATCTACATACATAATGGAATTTGATTTGTCCAATGACTAGAAAATTACAGCCGTTGTCTATCGCTGCACACATTGAGACAAACATCAACAAGCAAGTTTTAATTATGCAGGATTCTTCAACAGCAGGAAATTGGGGATGAAACCAATCTCTAGTAAACATCTACAATGGTTTCCTTGCCAATAAGAGAAAAATGCGCTGTGTGATTATCATTTCCTCTTGGATGTTAATAAAATACTGTATACAGTCTTTCAAATAACAAAAATTATCTGCCCCGAAAAGATTGGTAAATAAGGAAATAAAATTCAAATTTGCAAAATAAAAAAATAGCGTCAATGACGATACAGGAAATTGATGAGATGTTTTAATGAATCATACATAGAATTCAATACAATGCGTGACACAAAGTAAACCAAAAGAACTTTTGACATCTACCATTGCTAAACTTTTGCACATCGTGTTTGCAAGCGTGGTGTAGTTCCAAATAGTCTACTTAGCCTACAAATGAAAATAGGCGATACCATGATATGAGTGACTAAAAAAGAAAAAAAAGATCTTTGTAAACTTGGCCAAGAAACATAATGGGTGCTTTTGCAGCTGCACTGTTGCTAACTTAATTCATACACATATTGTCTCTAATTCTTCTAATTTTGCACCTTTTTCGAAGCAGTTAACAAGTGCTCACATATGATGTGATTTAAAAGCTGCTAGCTGAGTTTGAAGAAAACTAGGCCTACTATAGAGAATAAACTAAAGAGAATAATATTCACAAGAAAGTGATCACAGTGCTGATATTACTTATGTAGGAATTTCACTACACACATGACTTAACTTTCTTTCCTACCTATTTCTGTAACTCTTCTTTTGTTTTTCACGCCATCAAATTTCAAGGAATGAAATGGAAAAAAAATGTTTTATTTCTATGCATGCTTTCATTCAAGATGAGAAAGGGTGTCAATCAAAGGTACTCTCACAACTTGTGAGTATTTGGCTGAAATGAAACCATACTCTTGAAATTCAAATAGTTTCGAGTTACTTGAACTGAAGTTTAGCAGCATGCGTGGAGGAGAGGGAAACAGATGGGAATGACAAAGAACTGGAACAGATGTTAGATAATGACAAACTTGCACTTAGAACAGGTAGAAGTTCACTGCAATGCGGAGAAAGGCAGATCAAGTTCCAGTCCAATATCTGAATAGATGTCGCAATCGTTGAAAGAGAAAAACATTTTCAAGCCATTCCTTATCTGCAAAAGCCATCGATTCATCTGACATAATTTTAATGACAGATTGTAAGAGCGATCCAAAGGCAGTTAGAGAACAAAGAGACTTTGGTCTTGGCCATCTTGCAGTTCAATGCATTGGGCCCATCAGCTCTCATTCCGGTCTTTGATGTCAAAGTTTGGCAAACAGAAGGTCAGAGCATTTTAAAGCCATTCTTTATCAGCAAGTGTTATGGTTTGACCTTTTTTGTGTAGTTCATGCACAATAAACTAGCTGTTTGAAAGTTACATGATAAAGTAATTTTCTGTACTCAATTCCGTTGTCTTTTCACTAGCTTCTACTTTACATGCTGTGCAATCTCAAATGTTTTATTGAGGGTAATAAGGATAAAAAAAATTTTTTTTTAAACTTTAAGAAAACAGACAAAGCAAAAACGAAGGGAAAAAACAAAACAGTTGTACAACCATACTTAAGGTCATAGTTCACATGTTAAAACAAAAAATCACATGAAGATCTCAGCCAACATCATGCAAAGGGAGGTAATACCATTCTTAAATGGTTGGGACACTGAGGTGTGCACACAAGTCTCTATGGTGACTGTGGCTGAACTAAAGAAAACTTTGAGGCTACAAAGGTATGATCCCAAGTTGGAATAACCTGCATCCATGTCAGAGTTGACTTATGTGTTCTATGGATCAACGATGTCCGGGACAATGCCAAAATTCAAACGATGTTCATCCTTCTGTGCAAAGATCTGATGAATGAAGTCTTCCAACTGATTCAAGATATTTTTTCAGGTCTAAGCAAGAGAGGCTCGGGGCGTGAAAGAAATCATTTTAACTCTTACTCTTAGCACTAAAATGTTGTGGTGTTTTAAGACATTACTCAAGCCCGAACATCGAAAGTTTCATTTTGTTTTGAAAAGAGTATAATGCCTACTATCTCAGAGTTTCTGTATTTCGAAAACACAAAGCTTGGGACATTGAAAAACACCCTGAGATCAGAGTGGGTTTTTTGTTGTTGTTGTTGTTTTTTTTTTTTTAGAACATCGAAGTTTGACAAAATCAGTGGTCTGATTTCCAAGATAGGAATTTGGATACTGATACTCTCTGCAGTTATAAAATTTGAGCCCTTAGTTCCCAACCATTTAGGATGATATGAACAACAATTAGAACAGCAAATCATTCACAAAACACACTACTGCCAGAAAGGAAGAAAGAAAAATAATTCTTCTGGCGAGGAACGAATTTCGAGTAGGCTTCCAGTAAACCGCCAATTTCATTACTGACATCAACATGCGTAGTTGCACCAAGCAAAAATTAAGAAACAGACATTATATGGACAAAGGAACGACATAAAACAGAGGGAAGGGGCGGGGGATTTTGGATGGTAAAATGGGTGCATACTACATCAAAATCCTAAAACCTTGGTCATAGCAAAAAAAAAAAAAAAACACCAACAACAATGACCACAAAAAAATAAATAAATAAATAAATAAAATAAAATAAAATAAAATAAAATAAAATAAATAAATAAATAAATAAATACATAAATAAATAAATAAATAAACAAATAAATATATAAATAAATAAAATTAATTCTTGTCAGTGAGGCTACAAAGCTGACTGTAGCGAGAACCATAAGTTCACAATACCAAAATGCTTACTTTGAGCTTCTGAAAAAAAATAATCAGTCACTCACCTCCAGTCAAATTAAAATAGAAGTACTCTGCAAGAGGAAGGGCGGGGTAGGTGAGAAGCACCAGGATTTCAACAAGTACATTTTTAGTAAATTCTCATGGAACTTTTTTGTGTCTCAAATTAAAGTACATTATACATATTTTAAGTTTAAGATTATTCTGTCTTTGAACTTAGATTTTGATAGATTGGCTTTCTCTAGGATGAGAAATTTAAACTGTATGACAACATCATAGTTTAACCCTGGAAGTGTCAGAGGACAACCACAGAGGAACCTTTGTTTCCAAAACCATATGTATTCATTGTTCAAGAAATGACAGCCAAGGCTAGAGGGCAATGTAAGGCGAATGTACAGATAATATGATATATGTTATATCAAAAGTCAGGAGTAACACAATTTGACAAGCAGGACTTGGAGCACATCGGCCCCTTTGACACTTCTAGGGTTAAGTTATTTTCCCAGTAGTCAAAAACACAGCCACGAAAATGAAATGTGATTTCAAAATGCTTGATCTCCTTCAGGCAGAGGAGACTGAGTTTTGGCACAATCACATTCTTCACAACATATAGTCCTTCAACGGTATGGTCAAAAATCACAGTGCCTTATAACCACAATGCACCATCTCAGGGATGTTATTATCATTGCATGAAAGGTATCGTTGTCAAAAAAATGCAGACTGAACTTTCAGCCCTTATAGCACACATATGCATTTAAAGACAAATAATGTACAAGTACATTTATAAACAATAGATAAAAAAATTTACGGGGCAAAAATGTGGTGATATAATTTATGGACATCCCACAAAAATATGGACAGATTTCAAAACATGATTTTATGATGACCAATGCTGTAGAATCTGGTGGTTGAAATCAGGTGAATAATAATGTTAAGTGATTTTGTGGAAAAAATGTTTTCATGGCTGACACCGAGTGCAGGTGATTCATGAGAATGATTCATGAATTACACATTATTATTGAGAGATTGTGAAATGAAACATATTAAAGTATGACTTCTCCTGATCAGTACCAAAGCCTGAAGGTCAGTGGTAACAACTGGATGGAGTTAGTGGTATGTCAAATATGAGGACGTAATTATATGATGAAAAATGACTTGATGGTGATATGGCTTGAATTATTATGATTTTTTTTTTTAGTATACTAGTAATATACGCTACCCTGTATTATGACAAATTGTATATGCACTACTTGCTTAGTGCTATAAAAAAAAATGTAGTGATAAAAACACCAATAAATCATTGTCGACAGACAAACATCTCACTACACTGACATCTAATGAACGTCTAAGGTCTATGAGTGATCGGATATAACTGCCTTGATAATAGGTAGAAAAGAAAAGTGACAGGATAAAATATAATTTCATTATTTAGTATAGAGTATATGTCTACTAGTATGGGGTTAGGGATAAATTCTTCAATAAATAGTACTAAACGTACCTATCTATCAAGTTTATATTAAAATTTGGTTAGTTCAGATTAGAGTTTTGTCACTAAGACTTTGGGAAAAGCGGATCTATGCTAATTCTTCTCATCTGTTGTAATCGGATTCTAAAGACAAGGAGCCTGAGACAATTTCACACTATTGCTATACATCACTTAACTTTCATGTTCCTGGAACAATTTCACAGAGTTTTTACATTTCTGAGGCAATTTGAAATAGACTCTTTGGGCAATTTCATGTGACTTTACATTCCTAGATCAAATATAGATAGCTTTTAAATAAGCAAACTAACAAGTACGTTCTTGGGGCAATTTTACACATCTGAATAAATTATGTACTTTGTCAATTTCAAACAAGTTAATTTTCACTGTTTCAGTCTGCACGTTAACACAAATTTCAACATTAGTCATTTCAATGTTATATCATGGACTTTTAACAATACATCAACACTCATTGTTTAAAGCTTATGATAAAACTCAACATGTCTCAAGTCTGAATGTTTAATGATAAAGTCCCTTCTAATTGTCTCAAGCCCCCATGTAGAAAAGCCCATGGCACCGAGTGCTAACAAATGGCATGTACTCACCATCAGGTCTGCGGGTAGGTCTAGGTCGGGGTCTGGAGGTGGGACGTGGAGTGTAAGGTCGCCTTGTTGTCCGTGGGGGTGGTCGGGTTGGTCTTCTGGTTGGTGGGACATAAGTCTCAATCTGCAGGTAATCATCCTCGGGTATATTATCCCTGAAGGCCGTCCAGAACTGGATACTGTCCACAGCTGTGTGAGCATAGGTTTGACCACCCTGGAGACAATAGTAATATACCAATAAGTCATTACACTGAAAATTAGTTCTGAGTTCGACTTCTTATTGGGCTGGACATTTTGAGAGGCAGTTTACAAAATCATTTTCGGCTAAAATGGATACATGACAACAGACAATACATGCACCTATCTGTCCAGATAAAGAGTTGAGGGCCTAGTAGGCAGCCGCATTGTATGTTTCTGAGCAAGCTGAGAATATACACAAATCGGTCTGCTAAGCTGATAATAGATTACATGGCATTTAGAGTCAATACTAGAGAACCAGTGCAACAGAAACATTCTCTTGTTACCACTATCACCAATCATGGATGGGCAACATTGAAAAGCCAACAGTCATTGCAAGAGAGAAACAAAGTGAGACAAGGATATAAGCAAGTAAATAATCCTAAATGCTCATAATTCTCCCTCACTCTCACCGGGACGTTTTCTCTTCCACAAGACAAAACTTTCTGAACATTCAATCACAAGGCATAAGCCTGGAAATTCATTGATATAGTCATTGCATTACAAATGAGGAGGCGGCAGATATTTGTTCATTATAAAGGCCCACATAACTGATGGAGTAGTTCCACTCTAAATTAGCATGAGGATACATAATGTGACAAAGTATTGAAACCTAATCCTTGTATGGGTTAACATGCAAAGATGTAAATGATTGGGCACTATTATTCTGCTGATTACCTGGCACTGTATTTTATGTAATCTACTGACTTATAAGCATCATCAATATGCAATATATGGATAGAAAAGCCAGATTCAAAATCTGTTTTAGCAATGGCCTAAACAATCTACTGAGATATTCTGTCACTGTTTGTTAATGCTTTATTGTAACCTAAGAAATGCTACGTGCTCAATCTTCTGGCTGGCCATGATTCTGAGATGTTCTAGCATTTTATGAACATCAACTATCAGTTAAATCTTCGCACACTGACCTCCAGTGCACGTCCAAAGTAAGTTCTCCAGTCAGCTGGAACCCTGGATGTCTGCTGGCGGGAGTAGGTCTGATGGTCCACACGCTGGCCATCAATGTACATCACCAGGCCTTGACGCGGGTGCCATGCCAATTCAACCTGAAGTAAAATCAGAGGTTCAAGGTCATAAATAACAACAACAACAACAACAGAAATCTCAATAACACAACAACAAACAAAGAATGGATCTTCTGTGCAGCCAGACTTCCTTAAGCATTAGTCTTTTTGTGCACAAAGTCAACATTTTTTTCACAGGCAATTTTTGTGTCCACAGATCTGTTACATCTGAGCAGAATTCATGTTTTAAAAATTCTCAATTTATAGGTATAAGAATAAAAGTCAGGAAATCTGTGGTCCCTGTCAGTGATGTGCAAAAAATTCTTTCCAGCATATCTGTCAGGATAGTACAAATTCCCAAAATATAAGAGTATAAATGCTAAATGGATAAATAGGTAAAAGGCCTGTTCATCACATTTTGCCATGAATTCCTTTCTGGACAGCGTACATTATGGCAAAAAGACAAACATTCTCATTTCTTCAACAAAGATCCATATTATATGTCATCTAAGATATCTGAAGACATCAGCTTTCACATACCTAAACAACAAACAAAAGGACAGAGGAGAAAGAAGTATGAAATTTCTACTATCACATCAGACACAACTTTAATCTGCACCTTCTGGGAGCAATATTTGCCAGTCCTGCATTGGCCCTGTCAGCCACAATGCCAGTCTTGCACTGGCCCTGTCAGCCATGAGCATGCCTGCACTTGACATGGACATCTAAAGTAACATCCAACAGTATTAAAATTGAACTCACTCTTTGCCATGATCCAGCTCTGAATTCAGGTGATTCCACTGTCCAGACTTCATTGGCTGTCTGCAGTCGGCCCTTGAGGCGACCATCTTCATAGAAAACCTTGACAGGGTAAGAGTCAAAGAATACCATTCCTTCTCTCAGGTCCATTGGCCGCAGTCCCAGCCTGAGAGTGGCCCCTTGTCGGCAGGTTTGCAGGTCACCTTCACGTAGAGAAACAATCAGAATAATATGTTGAAACTTTCTATAGTAATACTGCATATTGGAGCATTCTGTGTGTACTTAAAAGTATGACAAACTGAGACCTCCCATGATTAAATGGGTGATAAATTGAGATTTTCTGTGGTTAACAGGGTCATAAATTGAGATTTTCTTCAACTAATAGGAAGATAAACTGAGAATTTTCTTTTTGTTTATTTACAGGCTGATATATTGGTAAGGAGTTATACTTTTCACAAACAGATGGTGTCAAACAAATGAGCTCCCCGGTCCCCATTCTAGCAAACTGCAATGTCCATATCACACCTGGTTTTGTTATCTTCTTTCTCTTCTTTTTCACTTCATTTCTATATAACAGACACAAGAAGGCATAATGACAGACAGAAAGACAGGTAAACAGACAGGCTGATGCAGAGGCAGAGACCAAAGACAGGGGATGGAGAGAGGAAGAAAAGACAGAACAGAACAAGATGAAAATAAGAGTAAAAGAAAAATGACACGGAGATAGAGAGAAAAAGATCAAAACAACAAAAATAAGTAGGAAATGTTCAGATAAAGATAAGAACAGATATCAGAAATACGGAAAAACGTGTGGTAGAAAAAAAATAAGACGCAGACAAAGAAAAATGTGTTTTGTGAAAGATTAGAAAGGGAGGGGGGAGGGAAGCAGAGAAAGTAGACAAATGATAAAGGACACAGACAGACATTCAGAGAGACTAAGCGAGGAAAAACGAAGGAGGGGAGGAGAGAGACAGGCAATGAGGGGGGGGGGGGGAGACAGAGAAAGAGAGTCAGCCAAGAGAAAGAGAAATGAAGAGAGAGAGAGAGATCGACAGACAGTTAACGCCTACCTCCTGTTGAAAGGAAGCAAACTAAAAGACAGTCAGCTATGGGAAAGATCAAGCGAGGAATAGAAAGAAACAGGAGAGAGGGGGTCAGCTGAGGTAAGGAAAGAAAGAAACAGAGAGAGAGAGAGATGTCCGCTCACATTTTTCTGCCCTGCCTCCAGAGAAAAGCAGAAAAATGCGAGAGTCAGCTGAAAAAAAAAAAAACAACAAAAAACAGAGACATCAAGAAAGAGAAAGAAAGAGAAAGCTAGAGAGAGAGATCAGTTGACAATATTATTGCCTTACCTCCACAAGTAAAATTGGCTCCCAGATCCAGGTAACTGTTGGTGCCCTGTAGATAGAGGGCCCTGCTGCCTCGGCCTTTGCCTTGTACCAGGCGGACCTCGCCACGACCATAGATCTCTCTGTCTCTCAGCCTCAGGGTCCCATCTCGCCAGTTGTCGAAGACAATCATCACCGGCACAACTTGAGCTGTAGCAGGAGAAAATAATGTTCATGTTACAAGCCTGGTATTGACACAATGGGACATTTCTTTCGCTTTTCAAAATCAACGCTATCGTTTATCAAAAAAGATAGCATTAGCCACTGGTATAAGCTGATATTTTTTCCTGACCAATCTGTGCTGAAAAAAAAATCCTTTGAAGCTGGCTTTACTAATATTTCACTTGATTTTTAAAAAAAAAGGAAAAAGAAAACAAAAATTCATTTATCATAAACTAAACTCTGACACTGGCATGAACTAATCACCAGCTCTTCCCTGAACATCGTTTTTCAAAAATATAACTTTGTTGCTGTACAGAGACTTACTTTTTTATGTTTGGAGTGTATTTAAACATTCGTGTTGAAATGAATTTTAATTAATTTTTTTATTCTTCATCTCAAAACTAAACTCTTAAAAACTTTTATTACAATTTGACAAATTTCCCCACCAAAAGCATCCTACAATAACTCTGATATTGGAGCAAACAGACATGATTATTGTACGTCCAAAAACTGAACTTTCTGAAACTGGTATGATGTTATATTGGGCTAATTAAGACCTTACAAACCGCCTTGGAATTCAGTTTATGTTTGAATTCAGTTTATGTATTCTGCTTTAACTTAACGGCACACTAAATTAAAGAATGGTTTCTAACAACTAAGACAGGTCATTATTATTACATTCAAAGATTTTTTTTTTTTTTTTTTACAGAGCAATAATTTCTCCTTAACTTCCAGTTTTGGAAATAAACAAGCTGGCTTACGGCCGTCGACAGACCAAAGAATCAAAAATAAAAATAATCTTACAATTTCAATGCCAAAATGGATCACTCCATCATTGGTAGAAATAATTAACTGCAAATGCAATAACAATTGTCTTTGAATCTTTCCCGTAGTTCTATAAACGATGCATAATTTTGATTATAACAAGTACACTTCAATCTTCAGGCAGAATAATAATATGAATGTTCATGCATGCTATGTTTTTTTTTTCTTTTTTCTTGGCTGTTATTTTGAGATGCCGGTATAAAGGGACGCCCCTCGTTTAAATGGAATAATGTCTATATAGAAATATATAATACAAACTTAACAATAATAGTAATACTAATCATAAAATTTATGTGTGTCTAAAGTGACATATTGAATCACAGTATTTTCAAAATCTCATGCAAACCAATAAAATGATAGATGATGCACAATATGGGAAACAGAGTTCAAGATTAACCCGGCTCATACAGAATCAATATAGTTCCATAACTTGTACAATTTCATCGCCTAATTTTTAGTATTATTCTTTTACACAAGGATGTCTTCAAAAACATCTCTTTGTAAACAGAGAACTGAAGTATTACATTTCACAAAACTGTAGATTTTTCTTGACATTATCAAATCTGGGATCACGATGCTTTGAGGGTTCAACCCTCTATCAATTTTGTGACCTTGGTGTTTTGCAACTTTGACATGATATCAAGTCTGAGACGACAATATTCTGTGTGTTTGGAACACATCACGAGAGAGCTGAAGCTGCAAAGCAACACTCGTGCGCGTCAATTTTGCGTCTATAATCGCTAGACACCGTGCTCACCTGAGCAACTGACAAGAAGCTGAAAGCTGAATAAAGCTCGGCTTTTGAAAAAGACTAGTTAAAATAATAACATTAGCAGCAATCACGAGCAGGGGAGATAACATGCATTTTTCTTTTCATGAATTCAACAAATGGTAGTTAGCATGACGATGACTGGTGAAGGAGGGGGAGGTGAAGGTATGGATTATAAATATGAATTTATGTTCAGACCCTCTTTACAAAAGGTGCCCACGAGTGAAAGTCTCCTTTGTTTCAGGCAGTTCAAAAATGGCAGCCCCGCGATCTAGTCAGCTTGGCCTAGTGTGAAGAGGGTCATTCAAGGCATTTTTGTTTTAAATTATTTTTACTAGACGCTGGTTCCATACATATTGGTTAGATCTACCAGTTATAATATGAGGGAGAAACAGTGACGTGCTGATTGGGTGATAAGGCAACCAAAAAATTGCAAAGAGAAATAGTTTGATCTCCTCCTCAAGGAATTGATCAGCAGGTTGCAGGATTCTCAAAATAGCATCCAATAAAAGGGGAGATAGCGGAGGGAAGGGGGAAGATTCTCCTGTGAGGGCAGGGTTCGATGGACGGTGGATTGATGGATGGTCATGGCATGGTCATTTCCTTACCTTTGTACTGACCAGTGGCTCGCAGTTGGTCAATGTCATCATACCACACCTGGATCTCATCTGCCAACATGTTGGCAGTCACCCGGTCACTATCTAGATCACGGCCTATATAGACGTGCTCGGACACTGGACGGTCACTTCGGCGTTCATAGATTCCATCGCTGTCTTCGCTGACCAGCAAGTCGTTCAGGTACAGGCTCAGACCTTTCTTAGGGTGCCAGGCCAGAGTGATCCTCTGCCACTCGTCCTTACGGAGGCGAGTGGTGGATGTGCTCCAGCTTCTCTCCTTGCCGTGAAACTCCGACATCAACTGGCCCTCCTCGTAGAACACGTTGTAGGTCGGGCTGGCAAAGAAGGTGACGCCGTCTCGCAGGTCGGCCGGGTTAATCCACATGGACATGGTAAAGCCGTGGGTGCAGTGGTCAATGTTACCGAGGCAACGGCTGTAATGGCTACCTAGGTCCACGTACTGGCCGCGGCCATTCAGTCTGGCGCCGTTGCCATAGCGAGCGGGCACCAGTTGGGCTCCATTGACCAGCATGACGTCATATTTCGTGTGAACGATTCTGTTGCCGTCGGCGTCATCCAAGGCGAAGGATTCATACCCAAGGTTATCTGTCGAGGTCAAGGTCACACCGAGAGATAGGGATGCATTAGTACAGGCTGAATGAGATGCTCATTCGAAATTAATACAGTACAATATTGACTTTAATATGGAGTTGTTGTTATTTAGCTTCATGCTATGAGCATACAACAAGAGTTATAAATACCAAAAAGTTACAGTTCAGATACTATGATTAACTAGCAGTAAATACTATACTTGAAGACAAAGAGAGAGAGAGAGAATTGTATACATGTACTTATAATAGATATGTCAAAAAGAAAAATAGTAACATAATAGTTAAGATTCCTATAACTTCACAATCAAGTGGCAACATGCCTGACAGATGCCAAGAAATATCATTTAGAATAGCGAATCACATATTTTTCGCCTGTTTGTGAAGTATGCATTTGGCATCATAGACCGAAAAGAAATAGAAAGACAGGAAAACTACTCTATACATTCGTCAATAGTGTAGATAGGAATAAAGGAGCATTGCAATTTTATTTATTTATTTATTTATTTTTTACAGAAATGGGACAGATGGAATGCATACCTGACATAAAACAAACATACAACAAAGAAGTAAATAATTATAAACATTAGTAGTTATATTCCCACTTTCACACTCTATCACAACTGAAACAAAACGTCCCCAAATCATAATGAGAGCTGCCCAATAGTCGAACCAACAAAAAAACTGAAAGAAAAAAGGGCGCCGTCTGTTTGGGCCTATTGATGCACATCTTTCTCTCTGTCCGTGCGTAAGAAAGTTATTGTATAATGTAATACGGGGGGGGGGGGGGCTGCGAATAGAGGATCCAATGCGCGACCTAATACAAAATTGTTTTCGTCTTCACTATGTGGTGCAGCTTTTTTATTTGGCTATGCTTCCTCATTGCAATAGTAGGCCCAAATAGACACTCCGAAAACTGATGAACTGAGGCAATGTTATTCCCACTACAAAGAACACAATGACATACAGACACGTTCATGGTTGTTTTGTGACAAGGATTCGTAAATCTCTAAAGCTCCGGTAAAAGTAGGTGAGTAAAAAGGTTAGAAGAACTACAAAAGCACAGATTCTGATGTGGACTGCTTCAAACACATCAATCTTAACTATGCAATCTTAACTGTAGTTTTCAAAAAAAATTACGACCCAGTGTTGAGTGTCCTACCTCTGGCTTCAGAAATTCTTCCGTGTTCTATCTTGATTTGTACCTTTAGACTATTAAACCAATCATGGAATTCAATGTTTAAATCACGTTTTATAATTTGAAATTAGGGCTCACATACTATTTTTTAAGCACACTGGTAAAAATAAAATGAAAAAGAGTGATAAAGTTAATATTATATTACACACAAAACAAAAATTTCGAGTCTCCTCGCCGAAAAATTAAAAGACATAACGAGGATTAGAAATACACAGCTTGTTAAAGACACATAAAGGGGACATTTCAAAATCATGGTCGTGGCTGAGTTGGAAAAGAATACAGATTAGCCATGCATAAGAATCTACACAAACAACAAATTTCCCCAAAAGGCGGATTTTTTTTTTTTTTAAGGGCCTGATTTTGATCAATCCAATATTCTACAGCCTGATTTTTGAATGATTAAATTCCTTCAAAACTGATCTCTAATCGACCCATCATTTTCGAAGCCAGATTAAAAAAAAATAACACACACACACACACACACACACACACAAAACATAACTACTTAAAACGTGGATTTCTAAACAATTCAATTCTTTGTAAAGACTGATTTCTGAAAAGTTCAGTTCTTTAAATGCCCGCTACATGAACAGATACTATTAGTCTCAATGAAACGGATCCCCTCTAAAATGAACTCACCCATGAAAGCGCTCTAAAAAAAAAAAGTTTCTACATATGGAAAGACTTATTCTTCGTTTCTTCTTTAAAATCGTTCGTCACAACTGCATTTTCTGAAATATCAGCAAGGTGGCTGACGATCTTGTTCTTACTTTGTCATCAACAAACCCAGAGATAATATTGAGTTACCGTCAGAAAAGATAGGGTGGGAAGCATGCAAGGGAACAAGACAACCAACTACAGGTGGTCGAAACACGTAACAGAACGAAATGCAAGGGTGAGGGTTCATGCAGGTGAAAGGTAGGTCAAGAGGGAAAAATACAGGGATCATGGTGAAAGATAACATTTACTGAAGGGTTTGGGCTCTAAGAAGAACATAAGATCAAGACATGGAGGAGCGGGTGTATAAACAGTGTGGCAACTGTTAGCCAATCTTGGTCTTCGTGAGCATTAGAAATTACTAATCTCTAGCATTATATTCACATATATGTTACTGTTTGTAATTTCTTTTCCCCTCCATAATATATTTCGAAGACTAGACCCATCTCTAGCTTTCCAACTAACAAAAGTCACCAAGATAGAACGTCGAGAAGATTGCACTTGAATTGGAAATGCCAGAGGAAAGGGAGGAGGGGGGGGGGGAATAACCGAGAATGAAACTATAAGCGATTTTGTATTACATATTAGTATTTTATTTCATTTTCTTTTATCTAAATTATTTCATTTCATTTTTGAGGAAGGGTTTGGGGGGGGGGGGGTGAAGAAATAGTGGCATTATGCTAATGCCTACTGCTTTTCCCCCTGAAAATGTATCTACACGTTGGCATCGCATAGCAAATTAATGGTTGTGGAAGGGAGCGTGTATTACTTTCTGGTCGATTACAATTTATTCTACAGATAATAAAACAGAACTTTCCACTCAAAGGTTATGTTGGGCAGGAAAAGCATGAAAAAGAACACTCTTACAGTAAAGCATGCACAAAAGCAGGATAGGAAAAAGACATTGGGAGGAACAATGCAATGGATTTTACTTTTATCGAGTAATTTCTCGACTTCGCAACTGACACAAGCAAGCCAGAATGTACAAACACTGCGCTGGAATCCACTTTGGGTAATTATATATGTGATAACCATTACAGCGTGTTTCAGAAAATAACAGACATGCCAGTCATTTTCTTAACATAAAATCGTAACATCCTCTAAACAATGACCATTCTTTGGGCTCCTAAGTACTATTAACCGCATTATGTTTCAAAAGTGAACATTCCTGGACAGCGCAGCCCTTTATTCTAAAGAAAATCTAGATCTAGGACGTTAGAGGAATAAATAATAAAACAAGAATAAGAGATATAAAATTTGCTAACGAAATATGTTTAAGAAATTGATTATTTGGAATTCGTGAATTTATTATGGCCGAAAATTTCTTTCGATTCCGTGTATTTAATTAAACATTAAATTTAACATCTTTTCTATTTTACTAATCTTCGAGCTTCAACGGTCGCAGGAGATGAAGGTTGAACAATCAAGGACAGTTTTAATACCTGCAACAGGATGATAACAGCTTATTCTCATTAAATATTGTCACGGGTGTTTCAGAAATTTCTTATTAGCACTTTGTCATAGTTGATAACAGTTCGGACGGAGTCTTGTGCGACGATTTCCAACTAACTGAAAATGGTCACTTCACTGATAACGGATAATCATTTCAGGTAATTAGAAAAAAGCTGTGCTTCTTCAATATGGGCCCACTAGCATTAGTAATTCTACAACATCATAATTAAACTTTATGACTTTATAAAACATTTTATATGTTTTCATTATTGTCCTGAAGAAGAGCCAAGTTGACTCGAAAATTTGGCAGAGACCATCACAATCAAGTTATAGATTTCTGTGTTATTTGTTTTTCTTGAATTGTTTTGCTAGTTGCCGGTCTGACAGTTCTATTATATTTTTATAGAATAATTAAACTCAATGAAATGTTCAATTATGATTTCAGGCAGTTTGTGTTTCATCACGGCTGAATCTGCAAAATTAGTCCTTGAAATGTCTGAAACCGCGCAAGCTATTTCACATCACAAGAAGTTGCGTTGTAGCGAGCTCAGTTCTTTGTCCCTCTATCTCAACTTTTGGGCTATTTGGAGATATATATGTCATAATGAAAGAGAGATAGTAAATCTACCATATAATGTAATTATATCACCGATCACTTGCCCAAACAGGTAGATTTTGAAAATCACTTTGTCTTTTCTCCTATGAGCAAAAACAGTTGCTAAACATAAAACATCAATTTAGTCAAAATGCCAAAAATGTAGACTATTGAGCTCATAAAATGTTCACTTATTATTTCAGGCAGTTTGAATATGCAAAATTTATCCTTGAAATGTCTGAAACTGCACAAGCGATTTCACATCACAAGATGCTGCGTAGACCACTAAGTGATAAACTGTCTACTATGTTATCCTAGCCAGATGATGGAATGGCAAAAGGGGCTTGTCAAGCATGGAGTAACCTCCACCCTGAGATAATTCTTACGAATTCACCCCAAACAATATTCCGTAAATATGTGCAAAGGGGACAAAAAATCAGCTCGTGACATTACTCGAAAACAATATTATCACATCTATAATGCAGTTGCTGATAAGGGAACACATCAACCCTTCTAGGCGACCACACCCACAAAACGACAACATAGTGGATAAAAAACAACGCCAAAAACATCAAACATCAACTTTACGCCAGGGAAACTACACCAGGGAACAACATCTGATAAGGAAAAATCTGAAAGTTACTCACTGAAATCTGGGGTCGTTATTGGAGGGAGCAGAGAGGCAAAGGAAATGGAGGGTGATTAGATGTAAATAGTTAACAGAAACAAAAGAATGAACTTTATAAACAAACAAAACAAATACTAGAAATGTAGAAGAACATCAGAGGTCATGGAAAATGGCATTAGAAATTAGATAAACGTAACCTAGCTCATAAAAATCAACGTAGGCTAAATACCACGCTGTCGACATGCAATCAAAACACTGTAATACAAAGCCTAAACAAAGAAATGATAAAAATCAACAAAAAACACAACAAGTTAATATGCTGTTGTATGTTGTTACTGTAGTTCCTGGTCCTGACTGGTGAATGCTCTCGTTTCCCAAATTTTGCTGTGAATCCCAAACCAGGTCTCAAAATTCATAAGCTTCAACAGATTCGGTGTAGATATATCATTAGAGCTAGTGCAAGTTAATAATACATCTATATTATACAGCATTCAATAACGTTGACACCTGCCTGGCCAAATCTAGCAAAAAAAAAAAAAAAAACACCATTATCGATACTAGGATTGATCCAGAGTTTGCTTGTGTTATTTTCTACATCATCACTCTCGGCATCTCAACAATTATTACATGAATAGCTGAGTAGTGAACTTAAAAATACATGTACTGAAATACTGATATAGATCAAGCCTGGACTTGTAAAGATTCAATCTCTTGGACTGTGTGTAAAATTATTTAGTTACGTTCTACATACACGTCTTTCAACCTGCTGGTGGAGGTTATCTCGAAGGTTGTAAAATCAGTCTGCGGGTGCAAATTAATCTGAGATTTGACCAAACAGGTGTCGTGCATAGGTTTGATTGGTGCGCTGCCCTTTAGGGGAGGGGGTGGAAAGAGGACTATCCACAAAATTTAAAACAAAACAAAATGAAAACAATGACCAAAAGAGAGAGAGAGAGGGGGGAAGGGCAATGTGTAAAAAAACAACTGAGGACAAATCTGTGTGAATGATCTACTTTTGCCATGTGCCATGTTATTCTGACTCTAGTCTGATCGTCTCACTCACTGCATAATACGCTTTTTACCAAACAGCTGTCCCCCTCTCTTTCTCTCTCTCTCATTCTCTTTCTCTCTCTCTCTCTCTCTCTCTCTGCGAATAATTGAACCTCTCTCCTTTGCTCCTTGATATCCATCATTCCTACTTCTTTCTTTATTTTAAGCACACACTCTCCCTCACACACATATACATAATAACCCAGCAAAATAAATCCATCCATTCAAAGATGAGATACTATTAGCTATTCCCCCCCCCCCCCCCGAAAACTCTTATACTACTATCGTGGGTCTCAATTTAGTTTCAGTGCTGGTCTGTGATGTGCTATCAAACTCTGCATCTGGTGTTCCACAGTGTTATTTCAATATCATCACATTTGCCATGCCGAATACCCATTAATCATGCTGTTGCTGGCACAGCTCTGCATTGGGTTATGCACTGTCACACAACACATTGAACATTAAGTTTACAACATCATGCAGTCAGAATGAAGATCACATCAGGCACATTGCACGGTGAGAGAGAGAGGGGGAGGAGTGAAATAAAAGCAATATGAAATATGAGCCTTACTTGTGGGTGAGTAATCGTAACCTTCTGGGATGAGGAGATGAAATGATGGGAAGAGAGAACGAGAAAGGATGAGAATGACATACACGTACAATTACAGAGCTCTTAGTACTGTAAATAATCATTCCGTGACAGACTTACTAACACAAAACTGTGTGTACTAAATCAGTTCAGAACAATCACAGGACAAATTTACTAGCACGACTTTTTAACATAAACAGTGTGAGTAGAATAGAAACATCATCGTCTTAATCTTTAGTCTGGTATATTGTAGTCAAATTCAAACAATAAAGTGAACATAATATGGTCCACAGAAATCTTTTCGCTTCTCCATCTATCTCTCATTCACTAAATCTATTAGCAAAATGTAAACTATAACTAGATGCCAACAGCCCGATGTTAAATTTTTCATATTTAATGCTATGGATGTCAGTATAATGTGAAATGAGTGTGCTTTATTGAGGGAAAAATTTGGCCACTTAATTACAACTTTCTTCTGGTGAGATATTCACTTCCGTCAAAGTTAGACCACTCCTGTAACCCCTGGCGTTGCATTCTATTCTTATTTCGCCTTTCGAAAAAGCAAAATAACTGAAAAAAAAAATTATCATGACAAAAAAAACAATTTCGTCATAATACGATGATTAAAAAAAAAAAAAAAGCCCATGCTCATGTTTCAAAGAACAGGAGCCAAACCAATTTTATTCCTTCTTTACAAAGCTTGTGTTATACCTCTTGTAATTGGCAAAGGGAAATAATTTGGCTGACTGAGAAGATGGCTTATTTTCTTGATGACGCCTTATTTCAAATCTGTCTCATTTCATCTGCTCACACGACACGTTCTTATCAGAGTTATGGTCCTTGTTCCTTAAATATTTGTAATGTCTTATTTCTACAGAGCCGCTTTTGTCTTGCTCTTAAATTATAGTTATCTTGTCACAGACTGCCTGTATCTTCCTCTTAATTACTACTATTTTCTTATACAAGTAATGCTTTATTCAGTGGGAGATCGTTGTGCTTAGTCCTATTACTCACCTTTACCAGACAAAAGAGGGATTGAACAAGTAGTGTAAAGAGAGAAAAAATCACTTTTGCGACCTTTGCTTGAAACATACACCATGAAAAATTAAAAAAAAGATTATGATGTAAAGTGAATGTTTTCTTCTTATTGTTATGATTTTATCGAATTTTTGGGCGATCAGTCTCTCGAATGGCAAGTAGTAAAAAGATTTTTTCCTCTGTACACTGTTTGCTCAACACATCTTTTGTCTGGCAAAAGGAATTAAAAGTCTGGTCAAAATGATCTCCCCTTACACAAATCCCTCTTTTGGAAAAGGCAGATAATCTGCAAAATGATCTCCCATTTACTAACATCATGTTCTGGTTGCTATTTAATCTTAAAAGTAGCCAACCTTTCTGTATCAAATTTTAATATCTTATGATATGACAAAAGAGAGAATATAGACGAATAAGCATGAGCTCTTCAAAGATGCCACTCAATATCTCAAACTCTCACAAGGGCGATAACACTAACTACCACGGCAAATCAAAAAAATTCTGGTCTATCACTAATGTGCATCTAGCACCGCAAATGCACATCATATCTCCTCTGAGTCTAATTCACAAGCCCATGAAAATCCTATCTAAACTTTTTAGAATAATAACATGATGATTTCCATTGAAGACACACATTTCTGCATTTGGAATAGCCCTATCAATCAGTTTTGTCAATGACTGTGTGAAGCAACTAAAAGGGATTCAGAGAATAGCGGATGGTAATAATTAGTCTATGTAGTTTAACCAACCACTTTCCAAAGTAACATTTTCCTACAAAAAGAGATAAACTTTTCAGGAATTTCAGGAAGAAAAAATCTTCCTATCTTGTTATGATTCATTAAAGCAAAAAAAAAGACTAAGACAGAAAAAAGAATCACTATGTGTCACCTGTCACATTCAGTAGTGTGTTATTTACCTCACTTATTTTTTCAGATCAACATTAATTCATGTAACCAAGAAGACAGAACAATCAAAAGTCAAACAGGCAGTTATTGAAACTATCTACAGAAAGACATATGAAATATGTGATATTTTATATTTACATTACATACCAGATTAAAAATTGAATGCATATTACTTCCCTACCCATATTTATATACAGCATTTTATGACCACAGTCATACATACATATGGAGATACAATATGTATGCATTTATAAATGATTCTAATCACAAAAGATTTCCAAATTTAGCTACCATAACACACTGTGAAGATAACTGAAAGTGACAAAAAAAGGTGAAAAAGAGGCTTGGGTCATTATAGCTCAGAAGATAATGGTCTTGCAGACATGTGTCTTTAACAACAATCCCCTGACAAACATTGATATTTAAGGATATATTCAAGAGTCTAATTCATCACTGATTTTCATCATATTCTGTTCTGTCTTATCTAATTCTGTCTCATCTTATCAATCGTATGTATAACATACACAATTATAACTCCTTTTATCAATAAATGCTAATGATAACCAATATCACAAAATCTAAATGGACATAATATATAACTTCCATATCAGATCAACTGCGTTGTTTCCAACTCTTTGATTTACATGTTTATGTAACATGCATCAAAACAATTTTGATCAATCTCATCCTACTATCTAGCTCATCACAAACAGTTGCAAAAGAACTATTAGCATTTGCTATTTCATAAATCTATAAATCCTATTGCAAATTTTCAAAAGCTTTCAGGCGAGTAAACCTACCTCTGTTGATATATCCAAAAGCAAGGAGATCCTCCCGTTTTCCATACCAGATTTCCATTTCATCAATGTCGAAGTTACCAGTTGCATATCTGCCAGCTTGCACATCACCTTGGTTGGGATGGCCGATGTAGAAGCTGCCTCGGTTTTGAGGACTGCGGTTGACAAAGTTCTTTCCTGACTGTCCTCGGAGTTCGTTGTCCACATAAAGTGTCAATCCTGTCTCTGGGTGCCAGCTGATCTCGACAAAATACCATCTACCACTCTCAAATCTGGAAGGTTTGAAAAAATATCCAAAGTGAGCAAGAAGACAACCAGTCATGTATGTATGAAATGTAGTAGGCTACACAAGCAAACTCTAGCACTAGGTACATATCAAAATAAATACTTTTGTGTAAACATTGTTGTTAGCTGTGGTAGACAACTAGAAGTCCAGATAACATTATGAAATAAATTACGATGTTATAACATTTGCTTGTTGTGTCAATAACAGCTACTGTATGCATTAGAGTTGTCACTAAATATAAGAATATTGCTAAAACTTATATTATCTTCTTTGAATGATAAAACTGCAATTATTATTTATTGTTGATAAAAAGGACTCTAATGAATATCATAATCATCATTTTCTAAACAACTACCAGTACAAAAACTAATGGATGGCAACCACAAGTTGTCAGGAGGAAAAAAAAAAAAAAACGAGATGTATGTGGCTATAAATGCTCAACTGGCCCAAACCCAAATAAACTTTCCATATGACTGCAATAATCACTTTGAAATTGTTAAACGAGAAACAGCATGTGACATGCAGTCTGCATCTTACCGTGGTGTGGTTATGACACCTCTGCCGTCCGCACTGACTTGGATGTAGCCGTCCTTGTACATCATCACAATACCATTCTCTCCAGAGGATAAGAAGATCATGTTGTTCTCAAAACGTTGGAATCTGAAAAAAATAAAAATTCGACAAAAACAAATTACACATAGAATTTCCCAAAGGGAACAATATGGCTAAAACAGGCACAACCTGAATAATGAACAAATGCTCATCATCCACAATGGCTGACATGAACATAAACTGGACAAAATCTTTCAACAATGAAAAGTAATGTCATACAACCACCATCAGTGCAAGAATCTCTTGTGAATTCTCCATATCAGCCTGGGCTAATGAGCTCATCCATTTTGGAGTTTAAAAAAAAAAAAAAAGGGACAACAGATCAAAGCATCAATTTTCCCCATACACTAATTCTAAATGTCACTTAACCTACACAGAACAAAAAAGGCAATGGAAAGGTATAACTGCCACATAACTCACAATTTATTTGCGAAAAACAAAGTGTCAAACATTGAGAGAAAAAAAAAAATTAAATATTAAAGGTAAAGTACTGACACTCTATGTGCCAAAAACCATAAGTCAGGCAACATGCGAGAGCTTCCTTACCTCATCCAGGCAGCAATAGTAATGCCCTGAGTGCACTCAGCCAGGTTGCTGAAACATTCGGTACCACGCCTGCCCAGGTCTGCGTATTGTCCTCGGCCACTCAATTCCAGGGCATTGTTGACCTGCAGACAGAGTGCTTGCCCAATTATACAGGTTCACTAAATACTGACTTCTTTATAAGTCCAAAACTAAGAAGTTTTCCAAGAATAAATCTTGATCACAATATGTAGGTCACTGGTTGTCAATTATTTTCCTTAGAAATTGGGCCTGGTGATTCTTGGTATTCTATATAAACTTCAACTAGCTGTACTCACAATTTTATCAGTGGCAATTAAATTTTATATTTATATTTTCTCAGATTGTTTCATTAGAGTGGTTAGGATACAACAGAAAACTGAATTTGATTCCAAGTAGAGATCAGTGTCTAGTCTCACTGGTTAAGGACTTTTCTTCCTACACAATTAACATTTCCAGAATGGAAGAAATAACACTGAAAAAATTATACATGTATTCTGATTCACTGAGCCCAGCTGATGCATTGTCCAATCAATTTTACCTTTCCTGGGATAAGTACTGGCTTGCCGACCAATCGGATGGACAGAACGTCATGATTAAGCCTGTCATCACCGATGAGTTCCTCAAAGTCAATGAGGAAATGCTTAGGGAGAGCTGGGGATAACATAGGGACTTTTATTATATCATCACTATATATATCATATACATTTTATAAAAATACAATATAACTGTCAGACCGGTAACTAATAAAACAATTCAAGAAAAACAAATAACACAGAAATCTACAAAGAACTTGATAGCAATGGTTTTTAAATCTGCCAAATTTTCAAGTCAACTTGACTCTTCGTCAGGGCAATAATCTGAGTAATAATATCATATACATGTATATCATCAATCCCCATTAGAGACAGTTCAAGTATACTAAGGCCCTTTTTATACAAATTATATGTTTTTGCATAAACTATAGACTTTTCTAAAATTCTTACCCCACTAGCCCTTCTCCAACCAATGCACTTAACATCTATGGTTTTGAGCCTTGTATTATAACTGCTCTATACAGTTACATAAGTTTATCAATGCGAGTATAAGTTGAAGTATACATCATAAATATGACAACTGATAGTAAGTAAAGCAATAAAGTGTTTCTAGTCACTTTGCACATGGAGATTCTTGATATCCCATGAGAAAGATGCTTGATTAAAAACAAGTGCAAAAACATTTTCAAATATTTGTCAATTATGAGAATACTTTTTCTAATTTACTTCATATTTCAAAAGGAAAAGAGCTGATCAAATGGAAATAAAGAAACAGTTTCAAAGACTGAGTAATTATGAACTTGTTTTCCAGGGATTACTAAAATATAGGAATTATAACTGTGGCCGTCTAATATATTATATGTTGTAGCAGGCTTTATGCCCAAAACAGGAACAAACCACTCACTTCTCTGGATGTGTCCATGGGCAGACAAATAGTCTCTGTCAGCATACCACACATCCATTTCATCATAGGTGGCCTCAGCATATCTGGCATTATTCATGGCTTCATTGTCACGACCCAAGAAAAATCTGTTCACAAATTGAATAAAAAATATTACAGAAAATAGGATTTCATGAAAGTTTCTCTTGCAATCAGAGGCAGAAACTATTCCGAGCACTCCAATTTGTGATTGGCACAAGTTCTGCATAAGACTTTTCAATAACTTTGGTTAAACACATACAATTTTAAATTACTATTATTGCTACAATGCTAGATGAGTTTTTCACTTTGTAAAAAGAACTTACAAAACCTAATTCAACCTTGATTAAAAAAAAAAAAAATTCGACAAAACATAAAGTGAATAAGGATAGAGAGAAAAAATGCCTTATGTATTTTTAAACAAGATTAAAAATGAATTACAGATGTGTAGATGAAGATTTCAACCATTCCTATTACATATGGTCTCCCTCGTTCCCTTTTCTCCCCTTCCATAGTCTCTTTTTACCCCAGTGTTTAAAAAAATGATCTAAAGAATTATTATTTAATTATAATAAGACATAATTATATTAAAAACTAACAACAGTTAGTGAACAAATTCTATAAATGAGAAAACAACTTACTTTCATAACTTTTACTATTGACAGATAACAGGCTTACAATACCAAGGAAAGGATTTAATGACAGTATGATACATTTCAATGTGAGCACATTTGTAATTGTTTAATGCTATGTAAATCCTTCAGTTAACATATGAAGGTGAAATGCATTTGCCAGTAGCCCATGGTAAGTTTGTAAGAATTTCACTTCTTAGTCCTGTTTCTGGAAAGACTAAATTCCATGTGAAAGATCTGAAATATGACGACATTCAGAGGGTATTTCTCATGTAGTGAAAGTTTAAACTACCTGTTGTCAGCTGATCGAGTGCTTCGTCTGGATCTGGACCTGGGCTCCATGTCCTCAGCCACCGGCTCGTTGTTGATGTACAGACTGAGGCCACGGACTGGATGGAAGGAAATTTCCACAAAATACCACTTGTCTTCCTGCAGGTTGGATGTCATGGCCTCCCATTCCTGAGAAGACGTCTGTGCGACAGCGTGAAGGGCACCTCTCCTGTAAATTGAAGATAAATCTCATGTTCAAGACTTTCACTTGGATTGTCATGGATTCTAAAATATGACATAGTGTTATTAACCTTTTACATACCATTAGTAATTGTTTCTTAGCCGAAGTTAAATCAATTCTCATGAACTTTTTATGGAACAACAGAGCTAAAGTTTACCATGACAAATTCCACTTGAACAGTAAAAAAAGAGTTTTTAAAATAATTACCAAGATGCCCATATGCTACAAAAGGAATTCAGTATTTACAAATCCAGTCTGTCAGGCAAGTGAGAAATATTTTGACGTAACAAACATGGCATGAAAGCATCCAGAGGATCCGAGATTCATGTACATAAGGTGTTGATGTCAATCACCACCCAAATGCCAATCTATCTTCAAAATTTTGCAATACAACCGGTTTAAACAGTAAAAATGCTAAACATAAATAATAAACTTATAAATACAACACAACTTATTTGTTGGCATTATATCATGCTGTGAAATATCTGAAACATACAATATTTTCATCAACCCCTCTAAATTAAGTGACACATTTTCTGTACTTTCCCAAAAATTTAGCTCAACAGAATCATATACAGTATGAAGTGTCAAGTTGTCCTAATAAAAGTGGCATTTTGTCATCAATTACTCACATGTAGTTCAGACTAATGCCATTGTTTCCACTGGACAGATAATAAGTGTTGTCTCTCAGTGCATCTGGCCGAAGCCACAGAGAGTACAGGGTTCCATGGGGACAGAGGTCAAGGTTTCCAAAACATTCATCGCTGTGGTCACCAAAGTCAGCAACATCCCCAGAACCCCGCAGCTGCAGACCTTTTCCCAATTTCCCATCCACTTGCTGGGGTGAGCCAATCAGATTGATGATCATGGAGTCATGGATCAGTCGGCTACCTCGGACATTCTCAAAGTCAAAGTGATAATGGGTGGGGCGATCTAGACATTTGAACAAAAAAAGAAAACAAAAAAACATTAAATTTCTGCTCTAGAAATTTGAAAACAAAAAATAAACTAATCAGATGATGATGGTGGTAAAATCAAATACTGTGATAATGAACTGGAAACATATAACAAAAAAACAAATTCGCATTTAAGAAGCAAGAATGACAATGATTAAAATCAGATGGAAATACATTCAATGTTTTATTGGAAATTTAAGAAAGAAAAAAAGGCCCAGGACAAAATGTGACAGATACATATAAAAATACACAAGGGACTCTGGAAATTTCTAGCATAGTAGCCATCAAATGTGAAGTCTGGTCATGTTGCTGAGTGACTCACTTTTCTGAGGTCAGGAGAAAAATTATTGCAGTGTTCTTTTTCATCATTTTTTTGCATTCGTCAATAAGAAAAAAATAAGTCACTTGCCTTGCACAAAAACAGATACAGGGACAAGACAACCAGAGTTTGTCCTGGGCAAGGTAAAGGATTATATCACGGATAAAAGATACAGGGTCTACCTAGTACCTACACACAAAACAGATACTGTTAATAAACATATACAGCATCTATGAGGTAAAAAGGTGAAGAATAAAAGTACAGTAATCTACCTGATACAATATATCCAATAGCAGACAGCATGTCTCGAGTGCCATAGTAAATATCCATGTTATCAATGATGGCATCTGACAACTGCTCTCTCCTGTCACCAGTGATGCCACGGCCAAGGTAGGCCCTCGTGTCTCGGGGACTACGGGAATAGCTGGTGTATCTTTCCCTGGCCTGTCTGTCCACTTCCTCACCATTCACATAGAGAGTGAGGCCTCCGTCCTTTGACCAACTGACCTCTACAAAGTACCAGGTGCCTGGGTTCAGTCCAGAATAACGGGCCTCCCACATATTGGTCTTAATCTGTGAATGCAACCATGAACAGAATCAGAATATGTCATACTTGTGGGAATAAAATATCAGAGGATGCATTCTATATGAAGTAGGATTTGGAGTATCGTTGTTTTTTCTCTATTTTTTCCTTAATCACAAACTGTCTCCATAAAATCTCACAAATATTGACTTAAATAGTGAAAGAATACATCAACTAACAGAGGATTTTGATCAAGGCAAGTTCCGTGTTCTTTAATCACATTTGGCACACTTTGTGTACATGCCCAAAATTTTTAAAATCTCACAAGTATATCATATTTAAGGTATGAGAGGTATGTCATTCAGATTTAGTCTCTCTACATCTTTCTTAAACACACATTATGACCATTTGTATAGACTTGAAATAGATCTTTGTTTTTTACAAAATTTATAGGAGACATATTTTAAAGATAAAAAAAAAAATAAGAATAATAATAACAACCAACAGAAGTGGGGTGTAAATATTTAATTTAATTTGCTGGAAGAACATTTTGCTAAATTTGTTACAGACAAATTGATTCTACGCTACTGAGATACATGTTTAAATCACAGCTTTTGATAAGTTGTATTTTATGATGTCAGTTGTTCTCAGAGATGGTCTGTTTCACAAAATGGGCTAGTTATCATCTACATCATGTGGCTATGTAGTTTGTGGGAATTGTAGACCGTCATTTCTTAAATCAGATTTTACCAACAGACTGGGGTTTTCACTTTGGCAAGATATCTACGAGATCAGCTGGTGTCAACCAAATGGTCAAACTTAAATTGAGAAGGAGATCTGAGACAAATGTATGGCATACCTGGCCACTGGCAGTCAGCTGAGGTCCCTGCTGATAGACATCCAGGCCATAGGGAGCACTGTAGATGTAGTTCTTCTCATTGCCCAGCTGGCTGAACCTGCACAAAATAAAATAGCAACATAAGGATGATATACAGACTACTTCTCAACCCCATGCACGCTCAGGATGCAATCTGAATCTTCCCACTGTTTGTGCGTAAATATGGATGAGAAATAAGAACAAAGATCAAAACATTGAAATAACTCACTCATTTACTCCCGATACCTTACCCGACATTATTATGAAAGTAACAAAGTCTCATTTCTTTGATAATTCATTAGTTACTGGATACATCTCATTATACGTCTTCTGGAGGTTAAAAAAAAATAATAATAATAACAGAGAAAAAAAAAGATCTATTCAAATATTAAAATACTTCCCTTCAAAACTAACATTTTCAATGCCTAGAACAACAAATGTATCCACTATCGTATCTTCAACATAGATGTTCTTGTTAGTAAGAAATCCAAGGAAAAAAAAAACTCTTTTCTCCTCAAGTGCCTCCAGTCATTCTATTTACATGATGAGTTTTTTTATTTTGTCCCTCTGTGTATAGCACAGTTTTGATTGAAACACGCCACAGCTTTCAGACATCACAACGCAAAAGGTTAAATTGAGCCTGAGAAGTGTCAATATTGACTTACCTGATGAAGAAAGACAGGTAGAAGCCATATTTGCACATCTCCAGGTCACCCAGGCATGTTTCTGCAACCTCTCCAAGGTCAACATATTCCCCACGGCCAGAGAAGTTGATTCCCTGACGGATTTTAGCGGGCACAGTCTGGATATTTCCATTGGCAACAGGGTCAATGCCGTATGATACAATTCTGTCATTGCGGATTGTGTCCATGGGCATCTGCAGGTGGAAGGCTGGGCCTGGATGATAATACATGAGAAATAATTCAAACATTAGCCATAACAATAATCTGTAACAGCACAATATACATGGACTTCAGGCTAGCTCACATATACACCCAACTTTGCAAAAACACTTTAAAATGCAGTCATAGATGAGAAAGAAAACAAAGAAAAGGGAATCAAACATATGAGAAAGGATAGAAATGAAATTTGTGATTGGCAAAAAAAAAAAAAGGCAGAGCAAAAAAGGAAAAAAAAAAAAAAGGCAATATACAAAATATTGTGATATTTGGAAACATTACACAAACAGTAAAATGTCAAAAGACCAAAAGTTGACTGAAAAAGTAATAATTCAATGCATATTTATTAATTTGACTGGGATTTGATTGAATCAGCAAAGACAACAATAGGAACAATGTTGCCTAGACAGGACAGGAGTGGGAATCACGTCATAGTAGATCAATTCGATGATCCTGTGCTACCAGATTGTACCCTATTTCTAACAATCTAAATAAATCATAGTCTACTGAATGCTATGTAAAATACTATAGGCGACTCTGATCAATGTACAAACTAAATTCATTGTAAAACATTATGCTGTAGTAACAACTAATTCTAAAGAAGGGACATTATTTTTGTGCTCACTAAATACGTCCCTAGTATTTCACTGGTTACTTCCCTTCCGCTGCTAAGGCGTTCGTGTTACATTACATGTAGAAAGTCTGGGCTATAAATTAAAGACAGCACATACCGTGAGTTAGAGACAGCAGTCCGAAGGTGACTGAGAGGCCTATTAGAAGGTAACTACTGTGATATCCAAAGGCAAGGTCCCAATTCAATGAGCTGATGTCAGTCATGTAGGTTTACGTGTACCTCATTTAATCATGGAATTAGGATGATAAGCTGTGCTTGGACTTACCTTCCTCTCGCACACCGTCAGCAGAGATGAATTTGGATTTGAACTCGAAGTCATCCACTGTCATGATGCCCACCAGCCGGGAGCCCATGTTGTCGTTAGAGCGGCCGATGACAAAGTCTCCATAGCGACTGTCGTCTCGGGCCTCACTGACTCGGCGAGGGGACCGGTCATGAGCCTTCTCTTGTCCATTGATGTAGAGATGAAGACCTTAGGACAACAGAGAGAACATATTAGAGATACGAGTCTCATAGTGAAGAAATCAAGTGAGGCAAGCCTTTCAGCAGGGTGAAGACAAGTGAAGCAAATAACAGAGTTAGATAAAGACATCGCCAGCATAATCGTACAAAACCAAGCCACAAATTTATAAAAATATTCTCTCTCTCTCACTCTTTCTCTCTCTCTCTCTCTCTCTCTCTCTGTGCGTGTGTGCGTGTGCGCGTGTGTGTGTGTGTTTGTGTGTGTGTGTGTTTAATTTTGTCGAAAGGGAAGATTTTCGTTATTTGCAATTTTACAACAATGTAACGAGAAAATACACAAACTGCACAGTAATAACCCCTAGGGCTGTCCTAGAAATGATTCTCTTCTTGTGAAGAACTAGATGATGTAATAATTCTACGAGACTTGGCTGATATCATAGACATCCCAAATATCGGACATTTTTGAGCAGCAAATGAATGAGCAGGCCAACCTTCAAGCTCTGCAAAGAGCATGAAAAAAAAAAAAAATGCAACAGGAAGCTTCAAAGAAGCTTCTTCAGCAGCTGTAGCAAGAATTAGAATTGGTCAAACTGTTGAATGGCTCATTATGTTTTTTTTTTTTAATTATTATTATTATTTTTATTTTTTATCTGATTCTGATGGCCAGAAGATTCCCTATGGTCACATCTTGCAGGCAAGTACATTGAAATCAGGCTAAGAAATGCGGCGTAAGACCAAAGGATGGTCTAAAGTAGGATGAAAAGGGTAGCAACGAGTCATTCATATCATACAAGCTGGCCAAACCTTCACTAGAATCCCGAACGATTTGCCAGGTAGAAGATCATGCAAAGAATGGCGACTTAAGATAAGGACAAGTAACATAGATCATGAACTTATTTCCCACAAATTAACCAAAATGATACAAGAAAAAGGGGGGGGGGGCACTTCGTTACAAAAACAGGCCATACCTTCATCTGAGGCCCAAGAGGCGGCCACATGGTACCATCTGCCGGGCAGGACATCGCGGTCAGAGACCGTCCACTGTTCCCCAGTCCTGGTCTTGAACACGAACTCAAGGCCGTCCTGGGAGTAGCTCATGGCGATGCCGTGTCCCTCCTGGTTGTCCGCACCGTTGGACATGTAGACAGCTTTCCTGTCTGGCTGGGATTCAAACTTCACCCACATGCCCACATAGTAACCTGGGGAAATATATATATGTAAAGCAATATTGTGAAATTTGACACAGAGTATTGTATCTCTTGCGAATGGAGATTGAAAGGCCCATATAAATTTGACGACATGGAGTCATAGGGAACTCAATGGCCTATTCGGGAATGGGGGACAATAGAGAGATAAATGTCGGATTTGGAAAAGTAGTGGAATAAGCTCAGAATTGTGGTGTTATATTCCTAATTATGATAAGGACGTGGGCGTGGATTTTTTGCCTTGTGTCAGAGAGGAGAAAGATGCTATTGATGATATTACACGTTTTACCCATAAGCATGGATCGTGCATTTATACTGTGTCTTATCAACCGTGGATGAAGTTTCCCTTCGAGCACAAAAACGTTTATCTGATCCAATGCTATCTTTATATCTTATCTTACTGCATCTTATCTCATCTTATTTTACTTTATCTAATCTTACAGCGACATGGTCAAGAGATGAGTATGGATCTGCTGTGCAGTGTCAGATAGACATGGAATTATCTTGTTAACATAAATGAGATGGAAACTTTAGTTTTATTGCTCATATACTATGGGACAGTGATAGAATGTATTACGTGTATAACACTGAGCAACACTGTCAGACATGGACATCTCATGAACCTGTTACTATGGTATTTTTTTAAATCTCTCTCTCTCTCTCTCTATCTATCTATCTATCTATCTATCTATCTGTCTATCTGTCTGTCTGTCTGTCAGTCAGTCAGTCAGTCAGTCAGTCTATCTATCTATCTATCTATCTATCTATCTATCTATCTATCTATCTATCTATCTATCTATCTAT
>JBCAUA010241511.1:0-20426 GCA_038406235.1 Peronia verruculata | reverse complement strand
ATTGTTCGAAGTAATAGCCAAATCTGTTGGGAACATTGCAAGTAAATTTGAACATTACGTAAGTCATGTCACGGACTGGATTAAATAATTATGGCTGCCCGGCAATCTGCTTAGACTGGTGGTTGTAATTCGTCCAGTATAAAAACAACGCTAGATTTGACTTTGTTTGCAAAATGAGTTTTTACTATGAACAAAAAAGAAAAAGGGGGGGGGGGGCGCTTGTCAGAAAGCTTATCCATCATAACTACGGTATTCCTATTGTAAACAAATGGATAGTGTTTTTTACTTATATTATGAGGTGTACTTTATAGGGCTCAAATTTGCAGATTTGAGTGTTCTTCGGAAATATTAGTTTTGCTATAGGCAACGATAGCTCCTTAGTCCCTGGTCATTATTATAATAAAGTAGGGTCAAAAGTCTGGGTGATATATATGTCACCGCAATGTCAGCCCTAGTGGTGTGTACCATTCATGCACATGTCAAACAGTAACAACAGTGCTGTTTGCACTAGGCCTACTTTTAGCACCGGACAATGAACTTGTCATGATTATGGACGTGATGAAAAACTTGCTCCATCATCCAGGCTCTAATTAGGACTGAGAGATGATGCAAGAAACAAAAACCTTAAAAACATATTTATAACATTACGTAAGTTAATGTTTATCTTGTGGATAAGTTTTGTTTTGTGCGTGTGTGCGTGTGCAAGCGTGCATGTATGCCTGGAGCGTGCATAGGAATGCAAAAGAGAGATATACATATACATACACATACCTCCATTCTCACTTTTTTTCCGTCCTACCTCACAGATCATTCGAACAATGACGGGGGAGGGAGGAAACAGGAGAGAAAGATAAGTAAATTTCCAAAGATAATCAAGTAAGTTTAGGAAACAGATAACGTATTGTACAATAATAGCAGTATAATAACCATCATGACAGTCACCATTGGGCGGGTGGTTCTGGTAAAAGACAAATGATAATCTATGGGAGAAAGATAATTATGCATCATCGCTGTAGACCATTTTAATGATTTAGACTATTTTGTTTTGTTTTATTTGTAATGCTGTGTTTGTCCTCCACCTATAAGTGATGCAGAATAGAAAATTCACAGAGGAAAAAAAAAAAAAGCTTTAATGAAGCAGTGGGCTTTTTGTTTGTTTGTTTGTTTTTGTCTTATGCTGATGACATGGAAAAGTATCAGCTGGTAAATTGCTGAATCATAAACTAGAAAACTGAGATATCATTACTGATAACAATAGCCGTATGCATTAGCAATATACACTGTATGTTATAAATTTGGAGTACCAAACATAAAACTGAATCACAGTAAGCCAAGTAGGATTGTCGATGTTAAGAAGACCTTGTTCTAGAGCCACGTTGACAGTTTATGGAATCGATTTGTTTGACAGTGAAAGAATAGGCCTATAGATCTATAACGTTTATTCTGTGTCGTGAAATAATATTTGATTTTTCCTTGACTAAAAAGTTTTATTCGTTTGAATAAGTGAAAACGTGTTCACGTTGTCAAAAGTAAGGTGACGATGTGTGGGTGTGCTCTGCTCACTAGTGCTCAGCCATTAAATTAGGCGCACAGACAACCTCATGCAAGTTACCTTATTTTTTTAAGGGGTGAATGACCGTGCCGATTGCAACAGCTCCCTACGACTGTGCTATACGCTATGAGTGCCATGCCATTGTTTTTAGCGCTGAGGATCACATGATAAGTAATGATCGTAACGAAATAGGTTATTTGGTGAAGGACACTCTGACATATTAGGTGCCTTTGGGACTGGGCCCTGAGATTCTGAAACTGTTTTGTGTTTTGCATGTTCTCTCCGTTTGAGAAGTAAATGAAGCCAAACAGATCGCTGTCTGATCCCTTTTCTAAACTGTATATGGATCTAAAACGGGGAAAACATTTGGAAGTTCGTAAAATCAGTAAATAAACAGAGAAATAAATGAATGACATAAAATAAAATAAAAATAATTGTGTAATCGTATTTTGTTCTCAAGGAAGTGTATTTCCGACGGCTGAATGTTCTTCTAGATCTAAATCTAGCATCTCTGACCAAGACAAGCTAATAAAATCCGAACGCTAAGTATGGGCCTACTCCGGGACAATCGTCTCTGCAATGCAAACATAAAGTTATCAAACAGTGGAAGTTTAAGTAAGGAGAAAGGGTTGCTGTTACTTCCTGCAATTACTATAATCAGAGAATCGAGAGAGACAAAATATGTCTGAGGGGAGGGAAAATGCTCTCATAGTCAATTTAAATACGTAAAGCACCCGAGTATGTAGATTGACAGGTGTTGACAAAATGATCCACAGGAAAATTCAAGAATCAGCGTTTGAGCCACAGTCTAGAGATCGCTGTTTCGTGGCTGACTTTTGACACCGAAATGAAGTCAGAGTGCTAAACGACAGCTTTTCTTTTAATTTTTACAGTAATGTTATGCAAATGTGACAGTAGAAGCGTCCCTTTAAAAGGATGGCCTGCCGAGTGGAGAAACCCACACATAGTGGTAACATACATCATTTCATTTCACTCTTTAGTTTTTCACCGCGTGCTGTTGTCTCTGACTGAGTGATTGCAGGTCTGATGCTGTGCACGATGCTCTTTGGGTTTAATCTTCCAGCCCTCTGTAGATCTACCTTTTCTGTCGTTTTCTTTTTTGGTGATCACATTTTATTTTGAACATTACTTGCCAGTTTCATGCTGTGGTTTCAGAGATTTAGGAGTTTTTTTTTTTTTTTGGTTGTTTCTTTGTTCTTCCAAGGGGGGGGGGGAGGGGGGGGGCATAATATGAAGATAGAGATGATCTATTTTGCACCGTTAGGCCATAATGCTTGATATTCCATGACTTAAGTTACAAGCAATGGTCTTGGGTTCCATTACCAAGAATGTTGTTTAATAAAGTGGGCGTGTCACTTGCTAAAGAGGGTTGTTTAATTGCTGTTTCTATTTCTTCTGCTTGTCCTATCACCGAAGTATATACATTGCACTGTAATTCATCACAGTAGGCAGGTCTCCGTCCTTAAGGCTTATTGCTGAGTTAATCTTTAATTTTGTGATCGTTTCATGATCATTTGTCCCTAGATTTGAGAAGAATTTGTATGACTTGTTTCATATTGTTTTCCCGACGAAGTAAACTAGGCATTTCTGTTTCATTCGAGTCCATTGATGAAACGATTTTGTGACAGTTTAATTTGATTTTGTAGACTGCAGTATGAATTGTGCATAGTTGTGATTCACTGGGATCTGTGGCTGGGATGAATCATCAGAATGTGGCTGTTTCGTGTAAATCGATGACGGACTCTGATCATAAAAGGGAAGCGAAGTTGTCTCACTTTATTACAGGCATTCAGGTAGATCGGTGTTCCGTTAGACTGTTGTCACATAATTTTGAAAGAAATGAGCAATCAGTATGGTAATCAAAGCCAAGGAGTACTAGAGGTCATCTAGATCTACTTTTATTAAATATATAGTTACATCAGAGACGGAAATATCCCAATCTGGTGCAGAGATGCCAGACAGGGTGCCAAACCAATGCATGTATCATAAGGTCCTTTAAGAAAGTGATGATATATATATATATATTAATGAGATGATGCTAGACTGAGAGATGAGAAATGAGAGCCTCTTTCTCCTTCGTCAGCTGTCCTCTTCCTGAATGCTTAGAACCGCGACTACACACGGAATCCGTCGGAGCGGGATCGTTACTGTCTGCGCGGCTGCCGGCTGGCTGTTGTGAGCACGGAGAGGGGGAGTGTCCCATAACGTGGAGCCCACAGGTCACTGGGGCAGGACACGTGCCAGCAGCAAGGCTTGCCAGGTTGCCACTGTGAGGAGTGAACTGGGCTTTGTTGTGTGTCGTTTCCCGGCGTGTTGATCCATTAGCACAATGCTGCCAGTTGCTTAGAGGACAGTCTACGCGATTTAGAGGTGAACTGCGGTCGACTAACCTGTCTGCCTCATTCACTGACCGTGAGAGATATCATTATCAGTATTATTATGTGTTGGTGCTTGGCCTAATCTAATCTAGAGAAGGATATCTGGGATTACGAACAGTTTCCCGAGGCTGTGCAATCAGTGAGTAACAGCTTTGTTTTTAGTTGTGTTGATTTCTCCCTTTCTCAACACGCGGAGCGGACATTCCATGCAATGCAAGTGGAACAGTGCTTGTGTAATTCGTCGACCTCTCTAGTTTGGGTTTCGAAACAGGTAGACGTAGTCGATGATGAAACAAAGCTTTGCCACAGTGTTTGAACAACTAAAGGAGGTTTTGCTCGCTAGTTGGTCAGTCTCATAGTTGGATAGAATTTGATATGAGAATTTCCCCGTGATAGGCAGCTCACCTTTGTGCGGGTATCTTAGTTGTAGCATCTGTGGTATATAGATCTAGATCTACACACAATAACTCTAAATATGATCTAAATGGCAAATAATTCACTATATGTCTATGGGAACGAGCAATTACCATTGGGGTCCCTGGAAGTTATGGCTAGTCTGTGCTAACACCCAAAACATTTCGAAAAAGATGTAGAGGACACCAGCTAAGGCCAGCTCTGTATCTAAGCTTGTTTTCCCTTAATTTGTTCGCGAGAGAAAAGGTAGTCAGCAAAGGGAGCGAGGTATGGGAACAATAAATAAATAAATAAATAAATAAATAAATATATATATATATAGATCTATATATATTATATATATATTATATATATACTGGAATGTGCAGACTGGTAACGCATTACATGTAAATCACTGAGTGGCCGCCCTACCAGCAGCACATCGGTTTTGATTTGCATGTAGAACATAACGAAATCCTTACTTAAATATTGTTTTTTTTTTTCCAACCAAGGCAAATCGTTTGTATCGTTCACTCTCTCATTCCATACCTCCCTCCCCCACCTCCTCTCTCTCACTCAAGCACTCACTCACGCACCCATTTTCTCACTCACTCACTTACTCTCACTCATTCTGTCACTCTCACTCTCTCACTCACTGCGATGGTTGTTCGCTTAAATATTGACCTGCGCTCTCTAGTTCACTTTATCAGTCTTACGTTTTCTCGATCATGAATGTATCCATCATCTCACCCACTCATAATATATCAGTCCACATGCACATGTCCAGTCTTCGTGTCTTGTCTTTTCTTCTCCCCGCCTGATTCTTTTATTCACTTACACTCACATTCATACATAATATATTACATCACCATCACATTAAGGTCATCCCAGACACACACATACCCACTCATTCGTGCGCTTATCGCCAACTGCTTCTGTCCTTTATCACTCACTGAGGAGCTATCAAGGGCACAGGCTCAGTAGCTCACTCTTGTTATTCTTGTTTCTCAGCAGTTCATTGGCTTGTCTACTCTCTCATATAAACTCAGCTTTCATTCCTTTATAGAATTGGAACATTAAGCTGAGAGGAAACACCTTTGCCTTCTTAATTAACCTAGAGATGTCAAAGCTCGTGGCCGCTTGCTCGATGTCTTCAGGGAATTGTAGAATTAAAAAACAATGCTGGTAGATTTTTGTATTGGATTTCTTTTGCAACACAAATCAAACTCGCTGTGACTTATTTCAGAACATTTTTTTTTTTTTGGTTGATTTGCCTAAAAAAGAGAGTTTGCAATTTAATTTGGGGACTGTTGTTTGAAACATTATGAACAAGGGAATTAAAACTAAAAGGCGTAGTAGGTTGTCTTGTAATATTATGTCTTGTAATAATATTATATTATATTATTATATATATCTTGTCTTGCAATATATAACATAGTAATGTATATTATTATTGTAATATCTTGCATGTATTATTATCATGTAATAAATTTAATCATATTACTTGAAGACATGGAAAATACCCCCCTACCCCCCCTCCCGCGGGGCCCCGGGGTATATAAGTAGGCTCTTTGCTCCCACCTGCAGGCAGTGAAAGCCCACCATCGATGGGACGTCTCCAATCCTCAACGTTCTAGTGATGACATCTCTTCTATCTGTCTCTCCTTCTTCCTGTCTTCTGTCCCGTTTCGTGTTGAGGTGTAGACCTATCTTACCGTATTTGGCTCAGTGTATGTGTGATAGTGCTGATGTGCCGTTAAGGCCCAACACAACACAGCATGGATATCAAACTTGTTACAAGACTTCTCGTGAAATGTCCATTACGCCGATGGCGCTGAGCACTAAGCTCTCTCGAAACAGACATGGCATAACCAATAATAACTGAAAGGGTTAAATTGCCAAGGTCCTGATTTCCTATCAGATGTACGAACCTGAGAACAGTTTGTGATCGAATGAATGGCAGAGGTTTCTGGTTCTAGTTCACTTCTAAACAACAATACGCGAACTGTTAATGTTATTCAGTATTTTTCTCCCTTTAAATTCTGACGTTTCTGATGTTAACGTTAGGCCACGAGATGGCCTCTTAATGCTGTAGATGTGTCTGTTTTACTTGAGAATGGAGCGAGAATCTGCTACTGGTGAATAGGCCTACGACGTATTTGGCTCGGGAGGTACCTTGATCAGTGATCACATAACATAATAGTATTATGTTATTTTTTTTACCACGGCTGTGGACAGCTGAGATAACCACCACTACAGGAGGTTGAAAAGCTTATAAAAACCATACACGAACGGTGTAACTTGAATTCTGTTTGTGGCTGCTCATTGAAATTCCAAGTTGGCGTGTCGAAATACACCACCACTATGCATCCCATCGTCCATTTTACAGAATCGTGACATTTCTCTGTGCACAGAAATTTTATCTTGGTTGTTCTACTGTCACAAACTATAACAGAATGGCATCTCCACAGAATATATTATTCTCCCTCTGTTGTTATTGGAAGACTTGAATGTCGGCATGAAATTTGTGATAGATCTAGATCTTTACGGTTTGCGTTACTCTAGTTGCGGTTGAGATATCATCTCTCATCACCTACGCTGCCCAGATCTTGTCGGTGTATTTCAGTTCATTTTATCAAAATGTGGGCATTTTGTTAGTAGATAATACGTTCCTAGAAGTCATGATTTTCACCCAGTTGCGTCATACAGGTTATATTACATGTACAGCCATGGCCAAGACTTCTTAGTCACTGAATTCTGAGCTCTCACTGGCGCCAGATTGTTGAGGGATCTGGCGGGGTGTAATCTGACACGCCAGACTGCTTTCATTGATCCTCAAAGGTCTTTAAAACAAAAACAGCAACAACAACAAAACAACAGCAACAACAACAACAACAACAACAACAACAACAACAAATGTATGTTTCATTATATTTTCTATGCTGCTGGATGGGAGAGGTGCATAACTATTCAGTTCCTACATTTTCACGGATATAGAATAAAGTTTATAGCAAGGCGATGTCATAAACTGAACGAGATTGAGATAACACGCGTCAGTGCTTTTTTTAAAATTCCAAGTAAGCCTTTGGATTGCTGAAGTATGAACAGTTGTAATGCTTATCGAACCGTTTATCAATAGCCACGCCGAAAATTATACGACTTTGTATAATGCACCACTAGCACATGAACCCAATAAAGATCTGAGATCGGCAGATGTTTTGTTTTTCCCTATTTGCGGACATTTTATTGTATCCCTGTTTGTTGTCAGCATTAAAATTTGGAGTATCACCAAAAATCATGACTGCCAGCTAAATCGACCATCAAAGCTCGAAAAAATATATATTTTTTAAAAAATGTCTGGCTTACAACATGTACGTGGCATTTCAGATCTATGTTTTCCTGCAGACTGTCAGTTCGGTTTTGCGATGTTGCGGTAATGTTATGCGAAACTAGATGTCTCCCGCTGTCATGATTCTTTTTCTTGATGCCATTGTTGATATCATTAATTGTGTATTCTTGCTTTTTTTTTTTTTTCATGCCAAGATTTTAACACACCACAACTTAATGTTGTAAATATGATATAGACTTGATCTCACATAAGCTGCAGAAGAATAGGAAAGCTTTAGTGGCCAGTCGTGCTGTGTCCTTCTATACACCCTTCTGACCCCTCCTGTTCCCCCTCCGGATTTCACCTCCTGTTTTGAGTTTTCAGAGACGTCATTATATCAGTGATAAACTTCACAATAGACACGATGGATATAAGTGAAACCGTATTTACCTGCTCCCGCTGTTATTGGGAGTTAAACTGCGTTTTATATATAAACACTTATACATCACTTGGAATTTAAAAAAAAAAGAAAAAATCATAGAAAGAAGTAAGATTATAAAATGTCCTTGTGTGCAGTTAGGTTTGTGGCAACTTTACCTTTTTAGCGTAATATTTGTTTGAAAGCGCTCAAAAAAAAAAAAAAATTCATGGCTTTGCGAAAGTAAACCACATTGCATATGAATTAAAGAAATGAAATTAAACAGTTTTTCTGCTTTACTGCTAACCCACCCTGTTGCTTCGTGTACTCCATTAGTTTTCTTGGTCATTTTTTACGGGTAAACAAAAACCGAATAAAAGTAGGGTATAACCCTATAAACAAAAATACTTCGAAACCTCATTTTCTTACATGCATTTTCCCATCTTTACGCCCTTCCTGGTCTCATCTCTCTCCCCCATCCCTCTCTCCCTTGCTATTTCCCTGCTCTCTTTCTCTCTTTCGCTCATTCTGTTCGCACATGTCTCAGAAATAAAACAACAACAACAAAAAAAAAACCTTCATATAGTCGGATTTCTAACGATTTCAGCGGATGCTACTGTACAAAATGTACTTTTTGTTGCAAGACAACAGCAACAGCAACAAATACGAAGACCACAAATAAATATTTAAAAAAAGCAATGTAACAGCATCTTGTGTCTAAAGACAGCACACACCAACACTGTTTTCTTGGGGCTCAGAGTGTTTGAAAGCCAAAGTTTATCCCGCAACCCTGTGCTGAGCAAAACCCGATCTCTCATCCCTTGTGGCTGCTTAGGACAATATGTCTTGCACTTGCTTATCTGGGTAACAACCTAGATACACTACCCAAGACTAGCGCTAGTCTGCTAATCGAAATTTTTATAATTGCAAAGTCAGCTTTGATGGAGGCAAATCAATGTTTAGTCATCTGTCTCATGAGCACGCCTGAATATTGCCGCGAGATTAACGGTTATTGAACTTTGAAGATGAATTTACGGACGTAAATTGGTTTATTTGACGTTCGTTTTACCATTAACATTTTTTTTCGAATGCATTCGCCTGATATCTGATTCTGCGACACCGATTGTTATCCTCCAATTGTTTCAGTACGAGCTGGCAGTGATAGTTTTGGTACTATCAGTCAGCATGTTCAATCAAAGAGAGCATGGAATGCATTTTTGATACGTCAGTCAATCAATCACTGCCTTCCATCAGCTCCAGTTTACACGAGATTCCCAAGCTGTCATGCTGATGTCGGACTGGGCTTGTCCTGCTTGTTGTTGTGCCGAGAACTTCATGCAGTTACCGATCGATTACTCTCAGCAGGCATGTCATCATCACTTGCAATTTATCTGACATATCACCCTCACACTTAAGTAAGCAACTTGTTTATTATGACATAGTCAGTGCTTTGAGCTGTGCTCGGAATGAGACATCGTTTTGATCAGTCCTTTTTTTTTTTTTTTTGCCACCTACAAAAGGTGTTGAACAAGCTTAATTTCTTGTGCTTCGAAAGAGTGGTAACTAAAAATTTGATGAAATCATTACAGTGAGAAGAAGACAATATATTCCTTACACCAAACATTTTTGAGGAAAGTTTTCATGTTGTAGGTGTCAAGCATTGAACTCAAACGCGTTTTTTCTTCTTTTTTGAACTGCTTATTAACATCTCATGTGTTTGGCAAGGGCCAAGGAGAAGTAATAGGGCTGATCACAGTGAACTCTCGTTAAATTATGTCAATGTGATTTCTACAGTGTAGCGATATAGAAAGGTGATCTCTGATTTCTGGTTTGAATGAGCCCTGTAGGCTCGGAATTCACATATTTTAACTACTGGATTCAGAGGAGTGGTGTCCTCGCCCTTACGTCCTAATCACAGCCTGCCGGGATAACTAAATAGGTAGTTGCAAGTCACCTTTTACTGTCAAATAGAGAGAGAGAGAGAGAGAGGGAGAGAGAGAGAGAAAGAGAGAGAGAAGGGGAAAGGATGGTGTTTTGTTAATTAAAACGTGGAACCTAATGACCAGAAAAGGCTTGATGGACTGAGAAATTTGCTTCGAGAGGCCTGGATTTTGTTTGTTTTTTGTTTTTTCCTTCTTCAAATTCATAAGGAGGAAATAGACTTACTAAATATTATTTCTTCCTTAGGGAAACAATAGCGACAATTAGTAATTACATTATGAAAGTTTAATTTGGTTTCTTCTATCATCGAATGTGGTATTTCTTTTGTAGAAGGGTCTGAAAATTCTGCAAGTATTTCCCCAAGGCTATATAGAAGAAAAGAAATAGACCAGGAACTACTGCAGTGACTATTACATAATATTGTCCACGCAACATAGGGCGGCCAATGCCCTCGCCCATCTTCTAGTTGGCACCCGTCCCACCCGTTATCAAATACCAGTCAGTCGTTGTCGGCCAGAAATCACACATCTCCTGACTCACTACTGCGGTTCTCGTGAATAATAAATACGAAATTTAATCAGCCGCCTCGTACATCCTCGGGCAAACAGTACTTGGTGGTGGGAATTCGTGTAATACAATGAGGAATTTCTTTTTGTCTTATACTCGCTGCCATGTTTACACTAACATGATGTTAGTTATATACAAATTTACTACAAATTTGTTCGAAGTCTGGTTTCATACGTACCAAACCACTGGGGATGTTGTCAAAAACTCATTGTACTCGAAACTTGAAACTAATCGCTTGATACCATATGTGTTCTTCACTGGAGCGGTTTTCAAAACATCACTAGGCGCCGCCCTTCCAACTGTGCAGTGACATCATAGCTCTTTACCCGATGTCTGATAGAATACGTGGAAAACCTCTCACGCTAAAGATTTATGTCATTGTCAACAGAAAGTATTATCTGATCTGTATAAAAGTTCGCCTTTTAAGGGGGGGGGGGAGAGCTGGTCCTGGAAGTCATTTTGGAAACCGCTGGGGGGAGATGATTTTAACCATCACCATCGAATTCAGCATGGTCAAGTTAGAAAAAAACAATCGAAAAAAAATCGAAATCACTCATGGTTGCCATGGCAACGGCCGCCATCTTGGATTTTGTTATGCAATATTACGTAACTTTACTATAAATAGGCTTCTACATTTTTCAACCGAAGTCCTTGTAATTTTGTGCACATATTTTATCATTCAATATCTAAATTTTGTCAGGACAGAATTTTCATAAAACTCTTAGTTTTTTTGTTTTTTTTTCTATAATGTTTTGAAATTTGGTATGTGAAAAGATCAGCGATTTTTCGAAAATTTGATTCTAAAATCTCAAATTTCTCAAAAATTTAAGATGATATCAAAAATCCCTACTAACAAAATTAAGATATTGTTTTGATCTATATATATGACAAATTTCATCGCAATTGCTCCATAAATAAAAAAGTAGATAGCAGATATTTAAAGCTTTTTTTCGCTGAAAAAAAAAAAAACAGCCGTAAAGAGCTTTTGATCGAAGGTACAACTCCCCAAAACATCTTTGTTTTACCTACTAGACCTCTTTCCATGATTTGTATGCCTTCTTTTGCCTTCTCCTGTACCTATACTCCCATTTTTCCTCGATTTGTGCTTTCCTACCACCATTAGCGGAAGGCCTTCCGTAGAGTCATTTTATGGTCCAGAGAGGGCGATCATAATCAAGTCTCTTCTAGGAAATTTTCCCATACCTGGCAAATAGTGATGATATATCTCTGAATAAAGAGCCCCAAATGAGCAAGAGCCTGGATGGCAGAGGGGCAAGTCAACCTTTGCTTGACCACCCTCCCGACACCTTAGAATGGACATATCAACTTTTTGATACCATTTTTACATTCAGCAGAGACCACACTTATAAAAGAAAACAGAAACCCAAAATCGATTATTCTGAGCAATTTCAGAACCCGCCCACGCCCTTAAAACTGCGAGGGATTTTTGTTTGTCCTAAACTTTTGAATCATATTATATGTCAGTGATAATACATGTAATTATGGAGCAAAGATAAAAATAAATGAATTTTTTTTTTTTTTTCGTGCAACATTTTTTTTCCATTATCAATTTCATTTAGCAGGAAATTGACAAAATATTAGTTTTAAGTGATAGATTAACAGTAAAGAATTCACTACACAATATAACATGTGTTTATCACACGTTGAACAGTGAGTAAATACATGTATCCGTAACTAGGCAGAGTGCATTTTCAAAATAGAAGGTACTATCAAAAATAACACTAGTGTTAGATATTTCTGATATGCTATTTTTTTTAGCAAATTTCATGTTTCCACAACCCACGAACGGAAAGTCTTGCCAGATAGACACAATAACTGATATTGCAATGGTATTGTGCCGTATGAACAGTTTAACATTGGACGATCTTGGCCTGAGAAGCACAAATCATTAGCAGCGAGAAAGTATTCAATTTCTACCAGATCTACGGACGCCACATCTTGGATCTGTACTAGCAAAAACAGTATAGGTATCGTGGTGTACGTCATGCACAGAAAACACCTGTTTTTCACAACTATAGATAACACCTTAGGAAACTCTAAAACATGTATGTGCATACAATAATATATAATATGAACCATATTCGCCGTCACTTCGGACTACAGATACCAATGAACTTCTAAAGTTATGAGCGAAAATGAACGAGAAGCCCTAGTCACATTATGATGTTGATTGGCTTGAAAAGAAGCGGATCGGGATTACATGTGTTGCTTCTATGTCTCTCTTTCTTTTCTGTTTCTTTTTTCCTCACAGAATTTGAACTTTCAGACATGTAGAAAGACTGGAATGTGAATGTGACTGTCATTCTGGGAAAACAAAATGCTGCTGAGAAGAGAGGGAAAACCCGTAAGGTCTGCCAAGCTTTATTGAGGGAGATGAGGTCGCTGGTAGGTGGAGAAAATAAAGAGACAGGTAGAAATGTCCACTTGGTAAAGACAAAGCATCACGTGTTGACGAGAGAAAAATCGAAACTCAAGAAACTACAAGAATACAGACAGAAGAAGAGTGAGAGGGAAAACAATGAACAAATGCATATCTATTATAGCAGGGGACAAAATAACAATAATAATAATAATTACGATTTAAATAAAATAAACAAAGATTTTTTAAAAAAATACATATATATGAAATAAAAATATAAAAATAAAAAATGGAAGAATCTTTAATTTGAAAATCTGAAGCGAATGTTCACCACTATTAAATGTCCTAAGTCCCTAAGCAATCTCTTTGATGAAATGATTGAATATAATTTTACATCGCTGTCCGTCTCTTTACTTGGCAATGTCAGAAACTACTTCATAAGAAGAAAACAAAACAAAACAAATAAAATAAGACAAAAAGCTAATTTTGTCGTCTATATGAATCATTGACTATGCTTTAAACGGTCGATTACGCTGAACGTTGAAAGTTTGATAAAGTTATTGCAATCCATGTCAGATGAGGAAGAATAAAATAACCTACTTTAATGTCAGATCGTCAAGACCAGAGCCATTATTTCCCATTACCAATCACAAGAGATGTTGAGCAAGGGTAGTACAGAAAAAAAAAATCACATCTCTCTCTTTGTTTGAAACATAGGTTATGAAAAACCTTCCACCAAATTAGGGTATGAGGAAACATGTTTCTTCTTTTGGTTATTATTTTTAATCTATTATTATCATTTTTATTATTATTTTGGTGATGAGGAAAGTGTTGTTTTTTTTTTCTCTTCCTATTGCCTGTTTAACACCTCTTGTGTCCGGCAAAAGAAAGGTAATAGGGCTGATCACGACTGTCTGTTGTTGCTGAGTGATTACAGATGTCAGGGAAGAAAAAGAACAGTCGAGAAATAATGTTGAAGTGGGGTATACCTGTTTGTGTGGAGTATTTGTGCAGGCAGTGCTGCCATAGCCCTAAGACCAAAAATTGTAACAATAATTACAATTTCTTGACACTAATGACACGCACAGTTCTGGTAAGTACACAGTTAAGTCTAGAAAGGCCAAAGTGTCGGCCTATCATAAGTTTAGTTTAACTCATTGGACGTTTCGTTTCAGTTAAGATAGAAAAGAATATGCAATATTGTAACAATGTTCTTTTTCTGTACTGCCACACACCGTTAAATTTTCGAGGTGGACAACGCCATTTTAGCACTAATATAATAGGCATAAAATGAGGACAAAAAATAATCTAGGAATAAATAAAAGACTGTTGATCTACTGCCAGATGCCAGACATGTTAAGACGACCCTTAGGTTTTCAGGACTGAGGTGCATCACAATTTCTAAAATAAATAGACATTCACATTTTGTAGATCAGAAACACAAATACATATTATGATACAAATATCTGTCTTCAGTTTCTACCTTTTTTTTTTCAGAGGTTTGGGCTATACTCCTTTACTGCCATATACAAATAAGTAAATAAATAAAAATAAATAAATAAATAAATGAAAATGAAATAAATAAATAAAAATAAAATTTAAAAAATTGATGATTTAATGACATGTCAACTAGAACGCCAGTCACTGTATAAAGTTGATAATAAAGGTATTAAAGATGAATTTGAATTTGTTTGTTTATTGTCAAGTTATATTTTAAAAAAATGAAAATGATAATGAAAACTAATGACGAAAAGAGCGCATGTGGCTTGTTTGAGGGCCTGTTTACTTGTTTTACTTTTAGCACGTTGTTTCTTTGTTAAAAAAAATAGCTAGGAGATTCGTTTGTTTGTTGTTGTTTGTGTTGGGGTTTAACGGCACTTCAACAGATAACAGCTGCATTGTGCCTAACACGTGACTGTGGGCGGTAGTTAGAAGAGGTAGGAACACAACAGTAATAATAATAACAAGAATATCCATAATTTTAATAATAATGATCATAGCCTTAATGGTCATAATAGTGGCAGTAGTTATCGTAGTTGTTGTCTTTATACTTGTAACACCCGAACTGAAGAGAGAGAGAGAGAAAGAGAGAGAGACAAAGAAGGAAGGACAGAGAGAGAAAGTGAGAGAGGGAAAGAGGAAGAGAGAGCGAGAGAGAGAGAGAGAGAGAGAGAAGCAGAAGATAAAAGAACATTCTTGCAATACAAAAAAAATTATAATCGGTTTGTAAAAAAGCAGAACTTTGTAATTTTTCATAAAATTTAACCAAAAAAGTCTATTTCTTTATGCTTTCGACAAAAGAGTCTCCATCCGATGAAAGGAATTTTCCTTCACCTGATTAGGCTTTATGGCATTACTCTTTGAGCCATGGATGATCGTAGGCTACATTTGGGTCTCATTCTCTCACTTGTGGTTTTGATTCTATATCTCTAACACAGAAGCAAAGTGAATTTCTTGGCTAAAAAGAAAATCGCATGGAAACGTTCTGAAATATTGAATGTGACAGGTATTTGCATAGTGATTTCCAAGTGAATTTATTTTCTGACATATCTTATATTTTGGATCTTATTTATATTACTTATCGTGAGCTCAGTTTTCTGTTGCTCTATCTCCATTGTTCGCATTTTGAGAGAATTGATGTTTTAAGTTTAGCAACTGTCTTTGTGCATTGGAGATAGGTCAAAATGATTTTTAAAATCTGCCTCCTTGGATAAGTGATCGGTAAAATAATTATAGTATAATAATATGGTGGATTTACTTTCCCTGTTTCATATGACATATACTGACGCAAAAACACAACACTTGGAAATGATTCTACTGACGGACTTTAAAAACGCAACACTTGAAAATGATTCTATATATCAAAAGTGTTACGTTTTTAAAGTCCCGCAGAAGAATCACATTCAAGTGATGAGTTTTTATAGTGCCCCAGTATATCTCCAAATATCCCATAAATGGAGATAGGGCACCAAAGAATTGAATTCACGTTATGTTGACATAGTCAAGTAAGGACCGATTGCCAATGGCATTGGCAAGTGGAAAAGTGCACGATAGTCCTGGTCAGCACTGTCTCAGGTGGTGCAACTCCAGCTCTTTAGCTTGCATGATCTATTTGGATGAATCGATTTCTTCCCGGTTATATCAAGCAGTTTGTCATTTACTTTGCCACATGAATAAATTTTCTGTTAACATTTAGGAATAGATTTTTTCCCCCATGCAGAAAAGTATTTATGTCTTTTCTCTTTTTTTTTTTTTTTGTTTGTTGTTTTAAATGTCATTTCTAATGAATAAAAGTTAAACATAATTTTAGTGTTAAAAAAAAATTAAAAATTCCCAATGATTTCTTCTTTCTCTGTAAAAAAAATAATAAATAAATAAAAAATAAAACAAATCACAAATGTAATAATTCTTCTGATAGATTAGCACTGTGTTTCTGATTGTTGAAATAATTTATTTATTGTTCAATCCACGACTCCAGTGTTTCTTCTTCAATCTGTCCTCTCTGAGCTCACCCTTAGCTCATTGTTAGAAACTGTCTGAACTAATTATTTAAGTGGAATTTATAAATATCCAATTGTGATGACAGTCTCTGTTGGTGTTAAACCAGAACAAATACATGTCATTTCGTGATGGAGCTGTTTCGTGGTATGCACGACTTGAACATAATTTACTAAGGCCGGGTCCACAGTGCATCTGTGTCTGTGTTTAACTCTCAGACTGCAAACGCATAATGTTATAGGCGAAACTGATTTGATTGTCGTGGGCTGCAGTGCGTCTGGGTCTGACCACGTGGTCAGCCGGCGTGTCAGCTCCCGTTTTCTGTTATATCTGCCTGCGCTATTTTGGGTCGTAACAATATTCGGCTGCAGGGCGAGAATTAGCCACAGACAGACAAATTGTGGCCCCGGCCTAGGGTGACTTTCTCGTTCACTTGTCGGCTTCTGCCTGTTTGAAATCTTCCAGTCATTCTCTCTTTGATGAAAGGTCTCTATTTCCAAGAAAAGGTTTTTTTTACTTTGCAAAGGAAGAATATATTTTTGTTTGTTTGTTTTACATTTGTTTTGTAAGCTCTCCTTTTTGTATTTCCCCTAGTCTAAATTGTTTCTTGTTACATCTTACTTTCATCTACTGTGTTTTGTTCTCGTTGAAGCCAGTCGTCAATAGACTATTTCATGTAATTCTACAATAGAAAAATTCCTTTGCGTCTAAATGTTAAACTCAAATATAAAATGGCGACACTTATTCTTACCTGTTCATTTGTATTTTCAGCCATCCGGTGAAATGTCAATTTTGAACTGAGAAATCAATGCTCTAAAATCAGAGTTTGGTTTTTCGATAACGACCAAAGGAGACGATGGCAGATACATCAACATCTACTTGGTCAGTGATGACGATGGCGATGATGATCAATATAAATGGCAGCGATGACCAACCTGAACTAGAGAGATTTCCAGGCTTGGTCAGTTATAACCAGTACATTATTATCGTAGAGTCATGCTCCATAGTGTGGACAGTTCTCTCTGTGTTCGGTTTGGCCACCAATATCATCAACATCAAAACTTTCCTGGCCATGGGTATCACTGATGGAGTCACTTTATCCTTCTTAGCTCTTTCAATAATAGATCTAAGCTATCTCTTGATTTCTATATCCTTCGGAGTCACCATGGCATTTTATGCGATGGAACTCAAATCGGATAAGCGTTTCCCTATCGAGCCCTATGGTATATCTATTTTCTTTGCCAACATCCTGATCCCACTCAGCCTGATTAATGGGCTCACCACCACCTATATTGCCATAGCTCGCTGTATGTGTGTGGCCAAACCCTTGCACTTCAGAAACTCCTTCAACCGTAAGAGGACCAGCGTCATTATTCTAACTTTTACTCTATTCGCTTTGGTCATGCACTTGCCCATTCTGTTGCATATGGGTATGATACCACAGCTGGAGAAAGTGACCAACAGGACAAGGCCGGCTTTTTGGGTGTCGTCGAAACGCGAAAATATCAAAGACGTTGTGTTGTTTATCGAAGACACGTCATTGCCTTTTTGTGCTCTGTTCATCGTTATTTTCTGTGTGGTTATTATAGCCAGAGGTTTGCAAGTAGCGTCGAAATTCCGAGAGACATCATCAAGTATGAAAACGTCCAATCGAACCACGAAGAAGCAGGAGAATGAGAGTGAAAGAGAGAAGAAGAAAGAGAAGGAGAAAAGAGACACTGGTTCGGACAAACTTAGTGGTAAAGACCTTAGGGTAGTACAACAAGTGGTGCTGATCTCCGTGGCGTATATTCTGTGTAACACCCCCAGGATTCTCATCAGTATTGCGAGTTTACTGGACGAAGAATTCACCATCGGAAGACGTTATGCCTATCTGTACCTATCTGTCCACTATCTGAGAAAGCATTTCGAAATCATTAATGGTGCTGTTAATCTGTTTATCTACTATCACTATAACACACGATTCCGAGAGCTTTGTGTTTTCCTACAGTGGTGGAAAGTAAAAATTAGACCCTGAGACCTAAATTCGCTGGATCAAGATATATGATGCAAAGTTATGAAGCGTGAGTACAGCTTTTTACAGCAGCGCGGTTTCCCTGTTGAGATCCAGCCTCCACCAGAAGGTTGAAAGACGTATATAGAACGTTCCGTAGTTTCCCGAAAAACAAAATGAAATTGGGAGTCGTTGTCAAATTATGCACCAGATCATAATTATGTTGGCACTCTTTTATCGTTCTTCACTACAGATGAACGAGAGTGTCACTGTAAGTATTTGTAGGGTTTTTGTCCCTGGACGTTGACATCCTTCTTTATAGCAGTCTATGAGAAACGTTGGTTCTCAGACTATGCATCACAGCCTAAGTCTCGTCTAGTTGCTCAGAAATTAATGTTTTCTATAAGCAAAGATGGAATTCCAAGACAGATAGTTGTTTCTTAATTATGAAACTGAAGTTAACATTTTAAAGGATACAATCAACGTGCACAGCGAATATTTTGTAGCTCATCTTTCACTATGTTTTTCAATTTATTTTGTGAAAATATTAAGTATCAAAAATTCATGTCAACTGTGAGTAATGTTAGCGTTGGGGTCTTGGTACAATAATTATATTCGTAATTTTATGACATTTGATCTATTTGACGTCTATAGGTTGTGGATATCCGTTACATTTGTTCGTTTTACGAGTCCTCTCAATTTATCGAAAGACTACCACGTCCTAGAATTAATTTTGGCGTGTTAGTTCAGTGATTTGTGCTGCGGCCGTTGGAAGCAGAGGTCGGTAGTTCGAATCGCAACGGTTGCATGTTGTATCCTTAGGAATGATACTCAACACACAGTTTTCCTCAGCTCACCCATCTGTAAAACGGGTTACTGATGTATTTCAGGGGAAATACAGTGGTGCTGCACTGCGGCGACGTGGTCTGAAATGGCTAGGCCAATTTTCCCTCTTGGAGGTCAAGGGATAGTACTATTACTTTTTTTTTTATGTAATTAACACAAATACATCTTTCATTTTGTTTCTTCATTTCCCTGATTTTACTGTACATTTAACTATCTCTGCACTCGTATGCCGTTGTAAAAAAAAAAAAAAAATGTGTGTGTAACCCTAGGTATAGTTAAGGACCAGGATTTTACCTAATAATTAATAGACATCGTCTTGTCTGTCACAAACCGATGGTAACGACGACTATATATCAACTGTGGGTTCGCATGTGGCTCTGCGGATAAAATCTGGAACTGTATACTGTATAGATGAGGTATTGAGGTTTGAGCCCTGTGTCTTCTCTTCCTTACCATGACAAGAAGCAATCAAGTTATGAGCCGGATTTAGATAGAGACAAAGGTGTGTCATTGACCTTCTCTCCTAGTGTCACAAAGATTCGCGTGGCATTCAATAAGAAACAGAACTGTCTTTGCACAGAGGCTATCACAGTCTCTCAGCAGTAGAAAAGTTTAATCCAGTGGCAAGCATTACCATAAAAGTAGGGTCTATAGTTACGTCTGGACACTTTCCCTGCTGCAATGGATGATCAAAATTCATTTTGTGTCCGTGTCTGGCACCTGTCTTGTGTTACTTTAAGTGCTTCAAGGCACCTGCTGGAACTGCTTCCTAGTCATTGAATCTAGGGGTCTCTTGCGCCCAGCCCGCTGGAGTCAATTTTCACACGCATCCTAATGCTAAGAATAAGAATAATAATAATAATATACTACATTTATTAAGCGTCTATGCAAAGCCCCAAGGCGCTTTACAACAACACATTCATTAACAACACATAGTTCATCATTAATAACTACCTCCATACCCACACGTGCACGCACACACACACACACACACACACATACACACAGAAACACACACACACACACACTCACATTTCATTATGATCCAAGATATTTTCCAAACAGGTAAGTTTTCAGTTGTTTTTTAAAACTCGCTTCACTGCTAGCAGAT
>JBCAUA010241400.1:0-20429 GCA_038406235.1 Peronia verruculata | reverse complement strand
TACGCTAGGTCTACCGTTGAATGACCATTGGTCAAACACGTTAGAATTGACCTAGCAACTTTTTGATACCATTTTTAGATGCAGAAAAGGCAGTATTTTTAAGAGAAAACAAAAGCTCAAAATCGCATTTTTTGGGCAAAATCCACATTTCAGGATGCGCCCTCCCCCCTCCTTAAGGAAAAACTCACATTGAGAGTTCATTATTTTATTTCTAGCCTCCAAACAGCTTTTTCTTAAACACTAGTCCTCTCTTTGTAACTTCTCCATCATGTTGTGCACTTTCAAATTTCCCTCCCTATCACAAAAGAGCTCCCACAGAGTTACTTCCAGATTCTTCAAGACCTTTATATCTTTCTGTCAAAACTAAGAGCACCTTGAACTTTTACTATGGCAGATAGTCCACATCGATGCTCTGAGGCAGCAGAGATAGTGAAAACTTTTACTCTTTGTTTGAGGGGGAACTTCATTTTAGTACACCTGGTGAAAGTTTTATTCTGACATTCTTTCTGACCGTGAGTCTATTTCATCTCAGAGTGGTCACCCAATATCCATCCCTGACACTGGGGCCAAGATATTGCTAGAAGAGATCATATTGAGTGTTTAATGCATCCTTTGCTTCTATCAGTGAAATATTGATGATCTACAATGCATACAACCACTATATACAACATCCAAAGAAAGCCAAATCCTTCTTGATGGTGGCCTGATCATTTGTTCAATGACCATAGATCAAACACGCTAGAGTGGACATATCAATTTTTTAATACTATTCCTGTCCTCAGAAAAAACAGAGCTTTGAGAGTGAATAAAAACAAAATTGAATTTTTTGAGTAAAAACAGCATTTCATGATGCACTGCTCCACCACTGCCCTTCTTTAAAATGTAGAAAGACACTGGCCAACCTTTATGGCCTTAATATTAAAACTCCAGTGTAGAACTTGAATAAATACCAAGGTAGCTGAAATGGTAATTTTTTCCAGCACTTATAAATCCAGTATCTGACTGTAAATTCAATAACCCCAATTTATAAAGTGTCGCAAATTGGTGCGAGAGAAGATTTCTTTGTGCAAGTCCATCATCTGATTTAAAAAATGATTTCTGAAGTGCAATTTTCCAACAGCAACAAAACATGAGAGTATCCTGTGTTAAGCAAAATATCTTGTTATTTTTTTTTTACAAAAGAAACCATATTTTCCAAAAACCCTTTACATGTACTTTTCCACAGGATCCAGAATGCAAAGAAATCCTACAGTGATTATGATTATAACCTACCTTGTTCCAAAGGCCCACCTGGCATTTCAGGGGAGTATGGAGGTGGTGGTTCATCTGGAGTATCATCAGTCTTGCCACTGCGATACAGAGTGACAAAATCATCATGTTGATAAAACATATGACAGAAACTACAACAAAAATGACAAAATGCACATTTATTCCATTTCCACTGAGACTGCCATGAGATACAGAATGAACATTTTAAAGAGATTAGAAAACAAAAGATACATACAGCTAAAAACATACTTACTTGACAATCATGTTATAAGTGATTCAGCTATTCCTTCCAGATAGTTATCAATAATGTGCACAAGCCAAGATGTTTGTATGATAGCATAACATCATTATGTGTGTGCCATTTGCTAGTATTTGTATGGCATATTTATTATGATTACGTATTATGCTGTGGTTCTTGTTTCGTCTCCATAGAAAATTGACCTATGGCTCATTGTGACTTCTAAACCTCAGAGGTTTGTTAATGAAGATGCTTTGTGAATTAAGAACTAACCACGTGAGATATAAAAATAGCAGTAAGATTGTGGTGAATGAACTAAGCATGTGGAAAATAAATTTAGCATTATTATTGCAAACTATGAACTCTTTGCATGAAAAAAAGGCTTGCAGAAGTATTGTGACTCATGTAACAATGTGAAATATAAAATTAGAGGTGTTATTGTGAATTATGAACTAACGATAAAAGATATAAAATTAACATTCTTATCATGAATATAAATTAATCATATGGGATATAAAATTAATAGTATTGTTGTAAATCATACACAAACAGTATGGGATATGAAAATAGCAATACTATTGTAAATCACAAATTATGAAAGTGGAATATAAAATTAGCAGTATTTATTTCAGCTGAGAATTATAAATGCCAGAAATATTTCTGTGAAAAGAAATGTAGACAAAAAAAGATTTTGAAAAAATTAATAATCTTTGTGAAACTGTCAGGAAAGGCTGAGTAAACAACGCTCATTGTAAGCCTTATGAATAAAATGAAATCTGTCTCTACTTATTTATAGATTGATAAATTTTATAGCATATGTCCAAAAGAATTCTGAATGAAAGCAATAAAATAACCCTGGGTGACGACAGTTGATTGTAACTTTGTGATGTCATAAAATAGTCAGTGACAGATTCACAAAAGAATGTCAAAACTTAATCTACAAGATGGTGTTGGCTGATGACAAATGGTTGCAACTTTTTATATATGTGTCACTTTATAACTCCAGTAAGAAACGCAAAGAAAATACCAAAACTTCACTTCCAAAATGACATTGGCAGATGACAAATAATTGTAATCTTCAGATGTCTTCCAAAGAACAATACAAAAATAAACAGCATTACTATACATACATGTTGGTACTGTACTTACATGTTGGTACCTGCTGTTGATGTGATGTTGAACTGTGCTGCAAAATGCAAGCTTGAATAGGCTGGAGGTCTACTGGTACAGTCATATGTGGGTGGGGTGATTCCTTGGTGTGAAGGCTGAGGTAAAACAATACTTGAGATGGTGGGTCCGGCAGAGCTCACACTGGTAGCAGTCAAATTTCTGTAAAAAGAGACAGTGTTATTAATCTCTCAAACTCTAGTTCCCTGCCACTAAGTTTAAGATCTCCATGGTATGAAACATTGCAGACTGAAAATTTTCCAAAATCCTACACAACAAAAAAATTAACTCTTTCCATACAAAGCACAAATGTAGCTCACATATCAGCGCCTCATGAGTCATATCCTTTTACATACAGGATAACATAAAACTTCTATATTTAGCATTAACTATTAGTGTTGAGGTTTTGCAAAAGAGTAGTTTGTATAAATTTAGGATGACCAATATAAAACTTATAAATTTTGGTTCTACCACATAAAGTGTTAATAAAAGAAAATTATAAATATGTAATCGCCTGTCTGGGCTTTCTTTTGGTCTAAGTACATAGCTGACTTTATTTGTTGCGCAACCACTGAGCTGTAATTGTACGTAAATGTACAGAAAGATTAGTGTCACTGGAAAGGGACATGAGTGTATTTTATATGATACAAAAAAAACAGTTTAACTGTATCTCCTATGTGCCAAGATATTCACAATCAAAACTGAATCAGGTAATTTCAAGATAAGATAAACTTATAAGGTAAATTTTATTGGTCCTCAAAAGAGACACTCAGTTCACCATGACTAAATATAGCATATTTTAAGATACATTCATACTTTCATATGGGCAAAAATATCAGGAACAGCATCAAGACATACAGGGTGAATTCATGAAACCTTGCCTGACCTTGAAAAGGGTACTGCAGAAATAATTTCTGTAACAGCATGATTAGTTCTTAGATGCAACAAGCACCCATTTTTTCAGAATATTTCAATTGATTACAAAGCGTGTGTCCATGAAATCTTTCCAAACCATATGAAATGTTGATATACAGGCCTCCTGCTATAGAGTATTGATATACTAGTGATTTCTTTTAACAATATTGTTCACTTTCTCGACACATATATCTATTCCCAATTTCTCATGCGCACATATATATTTGGATAAGCAAAATCCAATTTTCTCAATGTAGCCTTGTTTGAAGTCAGACTCATTTCATCCTGTCATGTGACATTTATCTTGTGTTAGGAAAGGATAGGCATCTCAAGGCAGGGGTGTTTGATGAGGTGGTGCATGGTATCACATATCTATGTTGTTATTTATGCTAACTGGTCAATTTTTATTTCTTTGGTCTAATCCCTATGTGCCAAACGTTTACATTTACTAAGCTGTATCTTACTGACTGTATTTAAGTTGGGCCTGAATGTAAATTTTCTATACTTCAACTCCATCTGGAACTCATTGTGTGGCATGTCTTGGATGGTTGAAGCTGATGGAGCCCATCCCTCTTCAAATAACTTTCAGCTTAGACATTGGTGGCATCTTGAATTTACCCATATATCCACCCAGTATATTTCAAAGGCAAATTTATGTGAAACTTAACATTTTATTTCTCTTAAATCTTCAGGCAAGTGTAGAGAAAGAAGAAATATCTATCATTTTAATCTGGATTTAGGTCAAAATTTGTAAAAGAGGACTTTAGTTAAACCCATTTTTTGCTTCCTTGTAAAACTTTGTGTTTTGGCGGATGGCTGATTTCACCATGTTGTCAGGATGGAGTTTTCCAGCTCCTTCATGGGTTGTCAATTAAAAGTAAAACTCGTGAACCTAATGTATCCAAAGATGTATGGCATAATTTCTCTAATTTTCCCTCTCTCTGCCCCAACTATATGCACCATTACACCTAGAGCACTGTATGCTGAAGATGTTCTGTTAAAGTAATCCCAATTTATCTATCTTTCTCACATGATATTCAAAAAAATCATTTTGAAACTGTTAGCTATATATCCATTGATCTGATGCAAATAATCTGCAGCTTTGTTATCTTTGTTTAGTAACTTTGGATTACAACACCTAACCTCTTTTTTCTGTTTTATAACATCTTGCAAAACCTAAAGAATTTGTCATTTTCTTCAAACTGTTTCTATTTTTTTAGCACATAAAAGTTTCTGACAGAATAAATATATAAGAAAAGAATGCGAAAAAACAATTTCAGTCTAAACTCATTAACCCTACAAATGTGCCACATGTATGTATACAACAGGTGAAATGCTCTTTATAGTACAAATCACATATTTATATGGTCTGGCCATTCCATGCAGTGCTTGTCACATCACTGTGATATTTCTCAGCTTGTTGACAAAAATTATGTGTTATTAGACCCATTTTGTCAAAATGTCACATAACAGGCACGGTGAACCTGAATACAAGATCTTTAAATAGTCAATGATTTTTTTTTCTCAAAATATGATTGTGAGAAAGCCCATAGATAGAGCCGAATCCAGCAACAGGTAACAGAAAGATGGAAGAAGAGAAATCAAAGGCTACACGGGCCACTCAAGTCCTCTCAAATGGTCTGAAACTATAATCAAAAGAAACGATCATGCGGGAGGAGAGTATCAAATATATGTAGTCTCTTTGTTTACACCATACAGAATAAGAAAGCAGATTTCCCTGACTACTTGATCCCCTCAACAAGTTTCACATTGACCAGCGATCGTGCTATTGAGAGCAGGTGGCAGAAAAACTCCTCGGGTGGAGCGAAACAGATGACGGTCTTCAGAGGAAGAGTGGGTTCTTTCATTAGATGTTTGGGCCTTTAACTTCCTGACACCTTCTAGAACCCGAGCCACACCGGGGTCATGACTCCCAATGTCCATCACCCACCTTTTTTTTTTCCTCAGGGACTCCTGGTGGGATCTAAACCAGTGCCGTTTGGTTTTCAGTCCAGGGCTCTAACCCCTATGCTATGCGTGCCACTGTTTTTATGGCATAACTAATTATATTTAAATCTTCTGTCTGGTATCATGTGGTGTAATGGTCTTATTGTTCTTTTTGCACCAGATCCATCAGAAAGAGTTCTCTGCTACTGTTGGTAACTCATACAGGGCACTTCTAATATTCTGGCCATTGAGATTGAGCTTCTTCAGAAGAGAATATACTGTTGAACTAAAGTAGCCCCTTGCTCTCACATCTACTGCGAATATGCTTGCTTTCATTGTGGCTCTGAGCAAATCCCTTAGGAGATCTTGGTACTTGGCTGTCTTGTACTCATGCTGCTCTTCCATGTTTGTCTCATACGGAACAGTTAGCTCAACAACAATGTATGATTTCGAAATCCTTGAGCGAAGCACTATGTCCAGCCTTACACTTGACCTCTTAATTGATTCAGGATATTCTCCCAATCCTGTCAAATCGGCTGCTATGTCCCAGTCACTGGCTTCCTCCAGTATGCTACATTCTGGAGTGTTGCAGGGGATCTTGGTGGGAATACTTGTTGGCTCTAGTTCGAATGTATTATTCAAGTGAGCTATAACTGCTATTAATGAAGCTAAATATCCTATGTATCTATTAGTTTATATATCGATCTCTTGTGCTCTCACTCTGTGCCACTATTAGACCACATGTATGTATTTCTTTGTAGTCACTGCTGCCTCATCATCACCATTGGTCTAATCTAATAAGATAGCTTGGAGTTTGCACTAAGATTCTATCAGATGAATGCAAATACAGCCCTGTGCAAAGTGGTTTCGTCTGGGCAGTTGCAATAGGTTATGAACAAATCTGTAATAGAGATCATCTGTGTGATGAGAGGTGATAAATTTGACATCCATATGGAATTCATATGTCTTTGTGAATAAAACCCCTTCTCCTACCATCAGCTCCTTTTAAATAATATGTGTCAAGAAAGGCTGGAGTTAGGGGAGGGATTAGAGGAAGACACTGGTCAATCTGGGCCTGCACTGTGTCACTTCAAAGCCAAGACAAAGTCTCTATAGCCAAAACACCCTGAGGCTAAAGAACTGGTCCGACAATGCAAAATCCCCTGTCTATAATTGACATCAGTATTTACTCTCTGGTGAACAAAGCACTAAAACTGACTTGAGTGGGTTGTTTGCGGAACCAATGATATGACTTTTTATTATTTTTACTCAAGGAAAACCTTTTGTCAAAAGACTTAGAGTCCACATGTACATTTGTGTGATCTGTTTGTCATCTTTTTTTTTTTTTTCAGAGGACAAAAACTGATACAGTGGTCACCACCTAAGAACCCTTCACCTAAGAGTCTGGTCCGCCTAAGAACCTGCCTGTGCTGCGAAATGGAATTTTTCCTCAATAATTTGCCCCTCTAAGAATCCACTGCAAGTACTTCCATATAAAAAAAAATCCATGTAAGAGCCCAGTGTCGGGCCAAGACACCCAAGTATTTATAGTATAATTCCACATCATACTGTCCATTTGAAAGAAATTCACAGTGCTAGACGTGCAGTAACATGGGGACAGGGGTGGAGAGATCAGGTAGACAAAGGAATGGAAGCAATGACTGAAGTATGACTGCATAATCAGGCCATGTTATTGACTAACCCGTCAGCATTTCTTTTGACAATACATGGGACTGCACCTGTGATTAGCTTTGTAGATAAAGAGGAGTACGTTAACCTCGTGGCTGGTCAGCTGCCCTGCTACTTCGGTCGGTCTGTAAACACTTGAGTCACTTATGCGATTTATAGCATAGCAATATCATGTTTTCAACAATGATACCATTATGAGAACACTCGCACAGTGTTTAAGCAATGGTCAGTATTGATGTAATTATATGCCAAAAAAAGATCAGGAATTATTAGATCTAATTATAACATACACACAGGGAAGAGGGGTGTACTTATTCACTTAGATAAATCTTTAACCAACAGTAACAATCTACAAATCATAGTGGTGAAGACAATCTGAGGTCAGACTGGTTCTGCAACTTTTCAATCTGCCTAAGAACCCATGCGGCTAATAGCAAACTTTTTTTGTCTACCGATGACCGGGTTCATAGGTGGAGACCACTGGAAACTGGTCTAGAAGTAGACTTATAAACAATATGAGCAGGGCTCTGTCAAATAGCTTAGTCCTCAAGAACATATATGTATATCATCTTTTTATAATTTTGTGAGGGAAAAAAATTAATTGTTTATTTATAATGTTGATCGACAAACAATGCTAGCATGAATTTCATCGTGTCCATTTTAGGATCTTTTAATAATTTCTTTCTCAAAAGCAACAAAAATGATACTCTGGTAAAGATCTAGATGAATAGTTCTGGCCGTGTGGCTTTGTCAGATAACTTAACCTGGACATGAGCATACATCATCTGTTTGTAAATTATTTTTCTCACAGGAAAAAGAATAATAATTTGATCTGGATTTTTACCAACAAATAATAACTGCATAATACAGAATTGAAATTAGACACCTAAACTGCACCTATAGGTTTTCAAGGTACTAGCCACAATTTTAGCTATGCAGAGCAGCTGACCAGCCAGGAGGCTAACGTACTCCCCAATTATAGGACTAGGACTGATAGCATGCTATTGGAGGCTTTGCAATTTAACCATAGAAGTATTGAGCAGCCAGTCTGGTCAACACTCATCATACTAAGCTGTGGAATTCCTTTTCAAACAATACATACACAGTACTTCTGATTACAATGTAATATCATGGCACTCTTATTAGATTACCTATATGCACATAATATCATCATAGACACCTCAGTTATTCTAGGCACATTCTATTGTCCCACTTAGGGTTAATTTCAAGGATTCTCACCCGTGCCTATTTAAAGAAGAATCACCAGACACAGGGGTTGTTCTCTGTCTTCGACCTTGAATCTGGCTTTGACCTAGACCATGACCTCGACCCTGAGCTGCTCTTGTCCTCTTACGCCTCATTCGCCTTACTAGAAGACAACAGATGATTATCAATATCACTCCAGCTGATGCAGAAATCACAGGAACCCACATGAATTTAGCTGGCAGGCCAGATCCTAAAACAAAGAAAAACAGACAGTGTATCTTTTTGTGAGATGAAGCTAACATACATTAATTAATTTAGTGTTGAATTAATTCAGGTCAGGTAAATGAGATAAATCAGCATGTCTGTACTTACTTTCCTGGTACATGTTGATAGAATGTATGCCTTAAAACAGGGATGCATGACAAAGTGATTGCATATTATTTCATTACAGTTCTTCACAAGGCCTGGATTGATAGCAACAGCAATATAGCATAACTTATTCTTTGATTACTTTGTCCCAATATACTGGCAACCCTCAAATATCATACAAGCTGTGACATAACAGAACACCATAAAACAGCATATCCTTCAGAGAACTCCTATCCAGACTGACAAAATTGCAAGAAAACTCATAACAGGCTTATTGACTCAAAAACTGCTGAACGGATCCATATGAAATTTGGCACACAACATTGTTGCATAAGGATCTGTGGTTCAGTGTACATAAACCCCCAAAAAAGCTTTTTATTCTTGATATTATTCCACAAATGTGGTAATAATTGAATAATAAACTCATGAAGATGCTTAATCTGAAATGTATGTTCAACAGTATGACATGTTCAAAACACATTTTCTTTGAGTAACATTCATTTCAGACAATCCAACTATCAACATCGAGGTGCGCATGCTTGGCCAAACACTTTTAAGTCACAGGACTATCTATACTATAAATCTGCAACAAAACTCACAATAGCCTTATGGACTTGGAAACTGATGAATGGATCTATCTAAAATTTGGCACACAACATTGTTGCATACAGATCTGTGTTTCTATGTACATAAACCCAAACAAAGCTTATTATCTTTGATTTTATTCCACAAATGTAGTAATAAGTGAATAATAAACTCATGAGGCTGCTTGATCTGAATTATACCTTCGATAGTATGACACATTCAAAACATGTTTTCTTTGAGTAACATTCAGTTTAATCAACCAAAATATCAACATCAAGATGCACACGCTTGCTATACACTTTAAGCTGTAGGCCTATATTTAAAATACCCCCCACGGAGGCTGTGGGTTCTATTCTAGTCCAGATTGAAAAGAATAAAACTACAGTGGGATGGCCTTTTTAAAGATCTAATGACAAAGCCAAAAAGCATTCCATGGCACAGTGAAAGGAAAAAGAAGTGGACAGTGAAAAGAAAATGGGTGCTGTATAAAAAAATGGATGTGAACCAAGCTTGGCCACCACTCAGACCCAGATCAGAGACCAAAAGAGAAAGAGGGGGCTGACAAAACAGGTGATCACAGTACTGGCCCAGTGACTTGCAGGATTATAGGATTTTGAGCAATGAGAGATATGTATGATATTGATGGTCTAGTAGTCATGGCAATGAATAGTTCAGAGTTCGGTGGAGTGTGAAAACCCATAAAATGAGAGGGGGCCAGATCATATTACAGACCAGAGGCTTCTATCTGTGGACCGACCAAATTCTACCTGAGCAGGAGGGCTTCCTGAAGTTCATCCTTTCTCATTTACTTGTGTTCTGAAAGGCATTACTACTCTTGACTATATAATACACATTCCATTGTTATCACCTTGAGATTCTTAAAGATCTGAAATTTTTCAGTGATACTTTTTTCCAACAAATCAAGTAATATTTGAGTTGTTACTTTAAACACTCAATACTGAATAAAATTGCGTTCGCTAATGAAATTAGATTTTGTGTATGTGTACCGAAAAGATCACCACACAATTTCTGACTTTCTCTCCTTCTGTCTCAGACAGGGTGGAATTGCCCGATAAATTTTGTATGTCTGCACATCTGAATTCAGGTGATAAGACAATGTTCAGGCATTGCAAGGACTCTGTATTATGATGTAGTTAAGATATGGACACACTTCACTCTTCATCTGAGACTGGTCTATTTTCTGTCTTTTCACCTTTAACACATTAAATATCTTGTTTATGCATTTGTAATAATACATCCTGTCCACATCTTTTGCAAACTGATGAAGAGTGGACATCTGCAATGTCTTTTTCAATGTTCACTTGGAAGACAATGAGGGTTCGAGAGAAAGTCTCTAACATTTTCTGTTGTCTGAATTAATATCCTCTCCCCCAAAGTGACAGAAATAATCAATAATAACCTTGTGATCCTTATATGAATGCTTTAATTTTTCCAGATTTCCATGGAATAAATAAAAATAATATTTTAGTTCACAATTTCTTAATATGGGCCCATACATGTCATTGCAATTTTTTTTTACTGTTGCCATTTTATAGAAAATCAAGTTCACATGATTTTTTATTAGTGAGTAAAACAAACATAGATATATCTAGAAATCATAAAACTATGCCACCTAAGATTCCTTTTGCTTTTACTGTATACAACTGACAATAATAATTTGAAATGCGGGAGTGAAACAAGTAGGCTTAAAAAAAAAAACAGCTTTTAAAATCATACAGACCTATGTCACTGAGCTTCCTTCACCATAATGTACTATACCAAATCCACATTACTTTACATAGTGAATGAAACAAATAAGAAAGCCGCTTAAACTTTCTCCATCTCTTTCTTCATAACCTATCTATATAAACAGAGAATGAAAGGGAAACTGAAGTTATTTAAGTAGGATTTCCCTTCTTTAACAGTGTTTCATAAACAGTTACGTTCTTCTTTTTATATGCTAACATAACTTGAACAAGGCATAGCTTCTGACTGGTAGCCTATGGAGGATGTCAAAAACTTTTTTCACCTTACTAAAGAACAACATCTTTTTTATACACAAAGTCAAACATTTTGAAAATCCACAGTGGAATAAGCTAAGAAAATTTATCTATATCATTCACATTAATAAAACATCACTCACTATACCTTCTTAGGTGATTGTTTCTGGTCATGCATATATATGAAACAATATCCAGAAAAGAGAAAAAAGACAAACGAGCACATTGCTGCTGTGAGAAAATAATTATTAATTATTAATTCTTACGGTTTTATCCCGCACAACTGTCTCTGCCTGACTGAGGAAATATGTGCCGATAATTTCAGCCCTGATATTCGTAGAGTAATGGGTCTTTATGGTGTAGTAGATGTGAAAAAAGAATGAAAAAACTAAAGAGCGAGGGGGAGGGAGGGGAGACAGCCTTTACATACGTTGGCTCAAACTCGATTACAACGGGTACCCAATGATAAATGGAGAATGTAACTGATAAACTGAAAAGAAGTTGAACACCTAACTGACAGCCATTGGTATGCTTCCTGAGAAGCTGAAAATGTATGTGAGTGTCTCAAATGGATCTGTTGAGGAAATAACTAATTGTGAAGTGCTTTGAGCCTGTACTGTACAGGGATAAACACTACATAAATGAAGTACTGTTCTCTATTACATACAACACATCATTGTCGGGAAATAGCAGACTCAGAATATGTGCCTTACAAGAGCTGCCTATTGTACTGAGTGCTCAATGCCCTATTGTTTCATCTTCATGCTCAGCCTTCACATCTAGCCCCGAAGACATCCACAGGGTATGAAACATAAAAACATCTCTCCCAGTACCACAGACGAATGCTTGGGCACCACCATGATTGACACCCAGGATCTGGAACCAGCATAGAGCAGCACTTTGTAAACAGTGAAGAATACAGACATGGTATTACTTTCACAAGGACAAACATTCATCTTTCTGTGATATCTTAAACTGAAGCCATATCTCCGCGAGACCCAAACTTCAAGGCATATGTCATGTTCCGACATGTTTCAGTGGCCGTTAGATCCATAAGTAAGCCTTCTATCACAGGAATGACAGTAAGTGAAATTGCAGGATCATTTAGATTTGAGACAATGGAGGATGTACTCTGGTGTGGCTGGCTTACTGGAGTAAATGAGTTCATCTTGTATTAATATATTATTATACTTACCTTTACTTGAAGAGCGATATGTACTTTTTGTGTCGTAGGTGTCGTAGCCAAACTGGAAACCAGTGTATTTATCATTGTATCCACTTGCTGACCTGAATACCACTGTGACCTCATGACCTGAACTGACCAGCTTTTTATAACTCTGCCAGCGACACAGGGGACCAAGTAGTAAGTTTGAGTCACGACTGCCACCTGTTATTGAACAAGAGGATGTTAGATGTCGCACAGACACATGAAGTGGGTAAGATGTCTAATATTTCATATGCAATATATTTCTATTTGAACAAAATAAGATCAAAACAAAGAAAACATGAAAAAAAAAAAAAAACCCAGTAACAAACAGAGAAGAAAAAAGGCTGTAACTGTCTGACAAAGATAAATAAACTAAACAAAAAATTGAAGGCTGCCCAAAACAAAAAAACCCAACTTAACAGGACAAAAAGAAAAACAAGTGATTAACTGTAGTACATGCAACATGAACAAAAAAAAATGTTTTTGTTGTAAATATGGAGAAGAAACAAATAGGCAAGTAATCAAACAAACAATGAAAAACAAATTTAAAAAAATAGACAGAAGAAGAGTGAAAGAAAACTTATGGGAACATGGTAAGACTAAGAAATTTCAGAATTTTGATACAGGCCACTTTTTCTTCTCAATAAAACATCATTCTATCATGAACAAAACTGTGCTAAGATATAAAAAAAAATATGCCAAAAATAGGGGCTCAGGAAATCAGACCCCAAAGCCCAATTTCCCCTGCCCTGGCAATCAACACTATGTACTAAAACTAATATCATCACCTTTCTCAGGAAAGGGCATATCATTACATATACCTTTGAGTGAAATCAAAATGTCATAGAAACGGGTATTACTACATTTATGCAAAAGTGCACATTAGTTCCTAAGAAAAATTTCATTGTATGGGAGGCTTATGAAATATTTTGCAAAGACTAATCAAAATGAGTAGCCTGTTTATGAAGCTGACGAACTACCTTTAGGTCACCGAAAGGGCTTCTTAAATTTTGGTGAGTGATTATAAATATCCATACAAGTGCGACTGGGCTCAAACACTACTAAATAACATAAGAACTTTCCTCTTGGCTTCAGTTATAGACCAGCGAGTTTGTTAAAGACTTTTTATTGCAAAATGCTTTTTATTGCAAAATAACAACAAAATGTTTTGGATAAAAAGAAATAAAGATCTCTTGGCCAGGGTTGCTCATAATGAAAACATGCTAATTCAATAACAAAACTAAACAACTAAACAAACACACATGGCAATAAGTGAAAGAAAAACAATAAAAGTAGAAAAAGTAGAAAAAGAAAATGGTGTTAAGAGAATGTCGGGTTTATTTGTTTCAACACTGTTCTAATGAATTGGGCTGCATTGATGTGATAAAAATTAGATCTAATTTAGACACTTAACCTGGTCAAGCAATCATCAATTTTGTTAGTACTGATGTTGCTGTGTGGATCTACTCTGAAGCATGACAACATGGCTCTTATACGGGCTCTGCTAACATTGCAAACCCTGTAACTAGCTGGTTATGGCATGGAGTGAGCCTGCAGTCTGTCATGCATTTGTATCACGCACAGTAAACCATGTAAATGGTTGACAGAAAGATGAGCGCAAATCATCTGTGTGCAATTTCAAAGTCAAATCTTATTACAAGTCCGTCAGATATGCATATCCTTTACATTAAAATAACAAGGTTCCAGACACCTTATTGCACACATAAAACAGTTTTTTCCTTCTTCTGTAAAGTTGCTAATTTTGCAGTTACACAGTTTTGTGCCTGACAGTGGTGATATAAATATGACATATACCTGTGTTTTCAAGAGATATTCTAAAAATGTGATAATCAGAGTCAAATAAATTCAATAGAGAGTGTCACTTGAAAACAACACTCAATGGAAAGATGTACCAGCTGAAAATAAATGCCTTAATGGGTATTCCTTAAAGTAACATAGTAAAATCATTATAATAAAGGAAAAAAAAAAAGACTTCCAACTCTTATGCTTATGGGGGGAGTGGGGAGGAGGATAGGCAGATTCTGATGATAAGGTTTTAGTTTTTGCTATTTCTTAGACACTTTCACCTGATGGTTCATGTCTTTGCTATTTCTGGACACTTTCATCTCTTCTGATATGAGAAAAATAATGGTTGTAGCCACAAATATCTGCTACATGGACCAAACTGGCACCAAAATTTAAAAAAAAAAAAAAAAATTCAACTCCAATCTTCTCAAAAACCTTTCCATTTTTGTTTGTTTCTTTGTTTGTTTTTTTAATATACACATCCATCAACACACAGATGTGAGACAGCCTAACAAAGCATGGCACTTGTTGCTGGGAGACGTTTTGAGATATAGAGCAAATAGGGTAAAAATGTGACTTCAGGTCAAAATTCACTTCTTGTCACCAAAGCAATCTTAAAAACGGATATAATAACATAAACCTCCTAAATATTTTTAAATTTTTATTTCCTGAACCTATGAAGTTACATTTTCACAAAAAATCATCCAAAGTCGACCATTCTAACACAATACATTGCAGAAGTTTTTCTGCATAATTATGTAATAGAAACAGAACCCTAGCTTCCTGCATACCATTATTTTCATCTTTTTCCACTCTTGGTGCTCAGTGTGCATCAATACAAAACATGACATTGGAGTGAAAAGAGGTTCAAATGTTTGTAAACACCAACCACATTGTGTGGACTCCATCGTGTAACATTGAGAGCTCTCCATGCTTTCCTTTTGGATACGGACAAATAAACATAATTTGAATTAATAAATTAATGTCCTCTGACACAAAACATCTTCATTTTCTGTGCATTATTTTTGCTTTTAATCATGCCATAACACTAACTATGTTGCCAACATCCGACTGGTGTCCGTTACCAAGGAAATTAATAATAGCCTCCAGATTCCTGTCAAGTGACAACACTAAAGAGCTTTACACTCCTTCATGGTCTTTGAATAGTGCATTTATATATATAGACAATATGTAAAAATATTATTCAGAAGTAATTTGGCACTGTTCAATGGAAATTTATCCAGTAACTGCTGCTGACAAAGAATCCAATGACTTGATCATCGCTCAGATGCTCACTATATCTAGATCTATACTGAGACCAGAATTCAATTATCTTGTCTGTTTAATTACCTGCTCATGTGTTTTTAATATGATAAAGTTAATTTCCTTCATTCTGGCATCATTTTTTTTTTTTTTGGCATCCTCTGTCATAGCAAATTTCTGAAACATATGAACACTTTAAACTCATTTGTATTCAGAAATGGATGCTACAAACGAAAAAGCACTAACTTAAAATTGAAAACTTCCAGGTTTTGTCAGGCTGCATTATTTCAAAATATAATGACAGACACTGTATGATTTGTAAAACAAAAAATAAATGCATATTATAATTTATGTAGGCCATTTCATGAACATGCAAAACTTTAAACTACTATATTCAGTATTCTAGGAGTGTATTTTTCAATTTATAGCTCTTTTTCAAGGCATAAAATCTGATATGGTGGCCCTATCATGGCTACAAGACACAAAACACAAAACGAGTTCCACACTTTTTCTCTAATTTGAAGATGCTGAAACCAAATTTGAGGCACAAAAAAGTTCAGCATTCAAGCATTAAAAAAGTCACTCCCAGGATCCACACTCCACCTCAAGGCATGTCCAAAAATGAAAAATAAACTTGTATTAGAAACGAATGCAGTGAAAAAAAACATGAAAATATTGGTATAAAACGAGAAAAACGTAAAAATGTTTTCAAGGTTTCTTACTTACATCATATAAAGAATAAAAGAAAAACATTTTTTTTTTCTGTTCTTAGAATACATGCCTTCAAATGTGTGGCAAAGATGAGTTATTTGCTAGGCAAAAAAAAAAAATAATAATGTGCTCATTCGCATCTTACCATCATATATGGTTAAGGAAGCTCTGTCACAGCGGGAGGACTGTTCTGGCCCCAACTCGAAAGACTTCAGCCAAAGTTGAATAGGCTTTAATGAATTTTTTGCTACAATGTGCCATTCACAAAGTGTATTACTGCAAGGAAGAAAAATGACTTACTGAAAATGTTTTCAATTCTCTATATGAGTATTATTCATATTATTATTGTTAATGATAATTGATATTACAACAACTATGATTAACCCCTTTGTGATTCATAAAATGAACGTCGTTCAGCATTTGAAGCCTTTAAAATGAAAGTTACCTAAGAAGCATTTCACAAACTGGAGCCAAGGCAAAAAAAGCAAAAATAAAAAACTAAAGACAAAAAATTTGAGACATAACAATTGAAAGTTAAGGAGGACGAATTCATAAAATGAAAAGCTGGAGTAACTACAATGTGAGATAACCACCCTTGGGAGGTTGAAAGATGTAACAAAACAAAATACTAGAAGGATATATGATTGCAGAAAAATACTTTTCTCCTTACAACAAAAATATTCTCAAGACAGAGTTCATTATTTTTTTGTTCTAGGCTCTTCATGTTTCTTTACAGAGTGAAAGTGCCAACAAGCTGGTGTGACAAACAGTGTTCATCATATCTCTGCCACTGCCAGGACAAATACTAGTGCTGACTCTCATACACTCCTTTATGTGACACTGACTATAGGAAACTAGCTATTATTGGAAACAATGCGCAACAAAAAGTGAATCTGACCTTGTCTTATGCAAGGATTAAAATGGCTGTCAAAGTACAATTATTTTCCTTAATTCTATCATGAAACATTCCATAACTAATAGAACTAAAATTCAGTTTGCATGATAGAAATTCACAAACCTTGGATAAAATTTTGGGTAGTTAGGTGAAGCTAGGTAGCGTCTTTCAGAAACAGCATTCAGGATGATATTCTTACAAGATACTGCAGACATCAGAAGGTAAAAATCAACTGATCATAACAGCAGACTGAAATTTTGACGTTACATATTTACATTGCCATTTTCAATCTTATGCCAGTCAAATCTGGTAAGAGTAAAGTTCTTTTCCTTTCAAAATGTTTATAAATGAATTAAGTCTTTTCCTTTCAAAATGTTTATAAATGAAATAAGTCTATCTTTCACGAATAAAAAAAACATTGACATAGGTGAAGTATGATGATAATGTTGTGTGTGTTAAATGTGTCACATGAAGTGATAAAATCTGTGTTCCTTTCTTTGTAAAACCTTGTCTTTTTCTTCTTCCCTCTGTCAATTCAAATCTCAAATGTGCAGTCAGAAAAAAAAAAAAGGAGCGACTGTTTGAAGACAGAGTTGCCTCTTTTTGTTTCCCCTCACCATGGCATGATAAAAACCTTTTGTCAAAATCAATAAGAAAAAGTTAAATAGTACATCAGAACATAGAGACAAAAATAAAAAGCTTTGAATTATCATTTTGTTACATATACAGGGTGTTGAGAATAATGTGATTTTTTAAATCATTCAGCTCACAAGAAAATCATTTTAGCAGATTCAAAGTGTCATGAGTTTTGCCATTTACAGAATTCATTTAGCATTATGATAGTTCTTGAATAAAGACACAAAAAGTGTTTAGTGTATGCTTTGAAATGTGGAAATAAAAGATACTGATGATTGACAAAGTACAACAAAACTGAATGCACAATATCTGGCTCCATTTTAGGTCAGAGTGGCACACAAAAGCTGAAATATAATATTTGTGTTGTGTTATGGTCCATCTTGCATTTTTTCCCTTCAATTAATTTTTTTCAATTATCCCTTCAGTGTCCTGAGGACTCTAAAGTTACTTTACCGAGCTTCATTTTCCAATTCTCAAGATAGCTCAGTCTATCATGAAATCTGATCTGTCATACAAGCCTTTTCTTTACCAGCAAGTGTTTCTTGAATTCTTTGATGCATAAAACAGAATGTCAGAACAAACCACAGCATTTTGCCTCATAGATAAGCCATAGTGCAACGTAGCAGCTCAACATGTTTTCACAAACCCAAAATATACAGGGTGAGTAAAAAAAAACTGGGCAGTCAGAACATCTTCAGTCCAAATGATACAATTTATTGATAATTACATCACACACTACTAAATCAAATGCACACGAAACAAAAACTTTGGCAGTTTTCCACTATGAGGCAATCAATTGATAGAGAGTCTAATAACAGCTGTCTGTTAACTTACAACAAACATGCATTGACTGCCTGGATATTCTCACTCACTCTGAATTATAGAAAAAAAAAAATAATAATCAGGGGTCATGGATCATATGCCTGCAAAATACTTAAGACTAGTGAATTCTGTTGGTTACCTGGTGGTGGAGTATGTATCTGCAGGTGAAAACTAAATGGCTGAACAATGGGAAGAGTCCACTCAGCTTCTATTCTGAGTGATTGTCCATGGAACGTATAGGAGTCCTTTTCACCTGGTCCTCCGCAGAGGAATGTGATCATCTGCAGGTTGTCATCTGGCAAATTATAAAAGCACAGTCTCCTGCAGTCTACTAAACATTCACATAATAATGACCATATTGTCACTGCCATATGATAATGCTGTAAGTCATTTTTCAGTGTCTTTGCAGTACTGAGAAAACACTGTTTTTAGCACAAGTCATTTGATGTTAAACCATAATGATTCTATGATCATCTCAGGTGCAACGATAAGACCAGACCAGGTGGTCCTCACCTGCCAGCACCCCCCCCCCCCCTACAGTGTGTGGCCTGTCCCTGTCAATGATAGTCACATAAAGACTTTAGAATGCATTCGCTCCAGAGCAAGCCTGAAAGATCTCTAAGATAACATTTGACCAAAAACCATCCTGAGCACCTTATGGGAAACAGCCTCTATCCACAAATTGACAATATCAATATTAACATTAATATTAATATTTTTCTAGAAGACTGACCATGTGGCAAGCTACATAGCAAGCCACATGGTCATGCATATCTTTTTGACAACTTTTCCTTTGAGACTACATTTTGATATCTTATATATTGTATACACATTTTGAAATATTTCAGCAATTGGTAATATGTATTCTACAGTGTTAGGCACAATATAGCCACGATTGTATTAATATGCCATTAAACTTGATGTCAAATCTGTATGTCCTATGGCTCTAATGTGCTGAAACTACAATCATATGGACATATTATTATTATCCCAGAACAACAATTTTTTTTATCCATGCAATATAATAAGGCTGCTTTTCTGATGCTAACTATGATATGACATGTGGATGTGAATGTACAGTTGAGTCCTCCCATAACGAACCTTGATAATGCGAATTTTTGATAATTCAAATAAAAATGAAACAATAGATTTTTTTCTTCTTTGTGCCCATTAAATGCCTCTCACATAATTCGAAGCCATCGCTGTGAGTTTCCTTTAAATTGAACCCATCAGCACCACCCCCAGGGAAAACAAAGGAGACAGTGTCGCGAATAGGGCGAGAGGGATCAGGCAATTAATTTGCATAAATATACTGTGAAAATCCCCTGTGCTGTGGCTTCACGTGGGCCTCTGCCTATAGATTTGGAGGGATGGTGGGGGGAGGGGAATGGGGGCAGCGTATGAGGAACAGCGATGCCGATAAATAATCAAGCATCCTTGCAGAGCCTTACACTGTTATAATACAAGAGCCTTCCACTGTTATAGTACAGATAGACATGGTCAAACATGCGCCTGTATGGTACTATTTCTATTACGATACTTTGTGTGTAGACAGCCAGAGGCGTTGCGCCTAACACGTGTGTTACTAGGGAGTTTGCGATTTCCGTCGCTGGGAAGACGGAAACGTTAGCTATTTATAAAATTCTCAGGCCGTCTTAAAATAGACCTCCTTACGTTCACGGCGCAATTTGAGTTTGCGTTTGC
>JBCAUA010241184.1:0-10963 GCA_038406235.1 Peronia verruculata | reverse complement strand
CCCCCCCCCCCCCCCCCCCCCCCCCCCCCCCCCCCCCCCCCCCCCCCCCCCCCCCCCCCCCCCCCTTCCTAAAAATGACGTTTGAATATTTGGCTATATGACATTTAAACCTCAAATTGGGATTTGCATGCTAAAATTAATTCTAAAGGAATGTTTAAAAAAAAAAATGTTTCGTATCCGATTGACAACGCTGCCATCTTAGATTTTATGCCTTCAAAATTAACTATTTTCAAACGGCTAAGGTTCCTACAGTATTCCATATAATCGTTCGGAATTTGGTACAATAATAGAAGAGTTCTAGATCTATATAAAACATAACAAGCATTAATTGGAAATTTGCTTGGTCATTTCAGACCGCATCGCCGCAGTGAAGGCGCCACTGTACTTACCCCGATATACATCATACACTCGTTTTACTGTTGGGTGGGCTGAGGAAAATTGTGTTAACTCTTTCCTAAGAATACAACATGCAGCCGTTGTGATTAATGTTACGCTGATGTATAATATCTGTGAGATGCTTCATATCCTTAGTTTGAGAAAGCAATGGGTCCTTAATCAATGCTTACTTTATTGGTCAGCAGTTTTGCTAGAGGTGGCTGATGGTAGTTGAAGAGATGATGGTGTGATTATGGGAGGTGAGGGCGGGGCGGGGGGTGGGGGTGAACACAGACACCAAGATAAAAAAAAAAAAAAAAACGCAAGTGAACTTATGATTTTATGAGCTCATCGAAGATGATATTAAATCGACCATAGCAAATGGTGTTTTCTTTTCGAAGTCGAAACATTTCATTACTGATATTTGATGATTTTTAACGTGTGATTTGCCTGTAAAAACAACCTACTACGTTATATCTTACTGAATTTGATCGACTGTGTATGTGCAGAAAAAAGCAAAATCAAATTACTGCTAAAACTCTTTTCGTCTATGTCGATAACTGAAACAGTATGTGAACGCAAAAAAAGTTCATGTACAAATATGGCAAATTTTGGACATTCTATGCTCACCAGCTTTGGGCGTGACCCATCCTCCTTCTGGTGTTGTTGATGCTCGAGTTCTAGGTTGAGTGGATGGGTCTGGAGGTGGTGGAGGGGAAGGTCGAGATGGCGGGGACGGAGGTGGAGACGGGGGCGGAGGCGGAGGTGGAGGCGGGGGTGGAGGCGGGAGTGGAGGCGGAGACGCAGGGGCACGTGGAGGCGGAGGCGGGCGCTGGGGCTGAGATGGAGGTGGAGGTGGGGGCTGAGACTGTGGCGAAGACTGAGGCGCAGGCGGAGATGGAGGTGGGGGTGGAGACGAATGCTGAGGTGGAGGTGGAGGCGGAGGTGGAGGCGGAGGTGGAGGCGGAGGTGGAGATGGAGGTGGAGGCTGAAGCGGTGGCGAACGCTGAGATGGAGGTGGAGGCTGAAGCGGTGGCGAAAACTGAGGCTCAGGTGGAGGTGGAGGTGGAGGCGAACGCTGAGTCTGAGATGGTGGCAGAGGTGGAGGTGGACGCTGATTCGGAGATGGAGGCGTAGGTGGAGGTGGACGCTGCGGTGGAGGTGGAGCCGTAGGTGGAGGTGGGCGCTGAGGCGGAGGTGGAGGTGGACGCTGAGGTGTAGGTGGAGGCCGAGGTGGAGGTGGACGTTGAGGTGTAGGTGGACGCTGAGGTGGAGGTGGAGACGTAGGTGGAGGTGGAGGTGGACGCTGAGGCGGAGGTGGAGGCGTGGGTGGAGGCGGAAGTGGAGGCGAACGCTGAGGTCGAGAAGGAGGCGGAGGTTGAGACGGGCGCTGAGACGCAGGCGGAGGTGAAGGCGTTGGCGGAGCCGGAGATGGAGGCGATACTGCTGAGACTTAACAAGAAAAAAAAAAGATGAAATCAATAAATTGAAACGACACACATTTTTTCTATAAGCCTAACCGAACAGTCTGTTATGCATGACTTGTATTGAGCTGTCTGTGCTTGTGTAATTAATTTTACCCATAATGATCTCGGCAACATACAGTCTTGACCTTACAACCACCTCTGGATTGCTTGCTCTCTGAGGAGAGATGCCAAGCAAAATACGAGGCCTACTCGTTGAAATAATTGATATTTTAAAGTTACAGGCATCTCGTGGCCCATTTTCTTTGTGGCGTTGTTGATGCTCGTGTCCTAGGCCTAGTTTGAGTGGATGGTTCTGGAGGTGTGGGAGGGGAAGGTCTAGATGGCGGACGCGGAGGTGGAGGCGAAGGTGGAGGAGGAGGCTTACGTGCAGGCGCAGGTGGGGGTGGAAGTGGAGGCGGAGGTGGAGGCGCTGGCTGAGATGGAGGTGGAGGTGGACGCTGAGGTGGAGGTGGAGGCGGAGGCGGAGGTGGAGGTGGAGGTGAAAGCAGAGGCGGAGGTGGAGGCGGTGGCGAAGACTGAGGCTCAGTTAGAGGTGGAGGTTGAGGTGGAAGTGGAGGCTGAGGCGGACGCTCAGGCTGAGGTGGAGGCGGACGCAGAGGGGGTGGAGGCGTAGGTGGGGGCGGAGGTGGAGGTGGGGGCGTAGGTGGATGAGGACGCTGAGGTGGAGGTGGAGGAGTAGGTGGGGGCGGAGGTGGAGGTGGATGCTGAGGTGGAAGTGGACGCTGAGGCGGAGGCGGAGGTGAAGGGGGAGGTGGAGGTGGACGCTGAGGCAGAGGTGGAGGCGTAGATGGAGGCGAAGGTGGAGGTGGACGCTGAGGCGGAGGTGGAGACGTAGGTGGAGGCGGAGGTGGAGGTGGACGCTGAGGCGGAGGTGGAGGCGTGGGTGGATTCGGAGGTGGAGGCGAACGCTGAGGTCGAGAAGGAGGCGGAGGTGGAGACGGGCGCTGAGGCGCAGGCGGGGGTGAAGGCGTAGGCGGAGCCGGAGATGGAGGCGTAACTGCTGAGACTTAACCAAAAAAAAAAAAAAAATGAAATCAATAAATTGAAACGACACACATTTTTTCTATAAGCCTAACCGAACAGTCTGTTGTGCACTATATGTATTGAGCTGTCTGTGCTTGTGTAATTAATTTTACCCATACTGAGCCCGGCAACATACAGTCTTAATCTTACAACCACCTCTGGATTGCTTGCTCTATGTGGAGAGATGTGTAACAAAATACGAGGCCTACTCGTTGAAATAATTGATATTTTTGAAGTTACACGCATTTTGAACAAAATGATGCCTTAAGTTTAAAAAAAAAAATAAATAAATGAATAGGACGTGGGAGGTGGCAACGGCTCCTTTTCATTACTTCACATTATTCCCCCCTTTCCATTCACCCATGCACATACACCTACAGACACACTGACACAATCTTTCCTTTCTACTTTGTATAAGAGATATTTTTCTTTAAGCGTAAATGTATGAAACAGGAGAAAAGGCTCACGTGAGTCTGATAGCCTAGCGCATTTTCATCATTTTTTCGATCTTGACCGGAGATAAAATTAACATTTAACTTATCAGGTGACAGCTGAGAGACTGATTGATCAATGCTGGGTCACCATTGAGTATCGCCCTTATTTTCAAGAAGCGAAGAAATATCAAGCATACTAATTGGTTTTAATCAGACCCTCCGAGAACAATAGAGCAGCAGTGTTTAAGTATCATAGTTAAGTTTAAAAGAGTTTTTTTTTTTTTTTAAAGTATCATAATTAAAAAAAAAAAAAGAAGAAGAAGAAGAAGAAGATCCCGCGATGATGATAGAGGACAAATTGACACCACTCTCTCCCCCTCCCCCTTTCTTAAAGACCACCAGCCAGACGGGAAAACATTGGTATTTCTGAATTCAGAGAGTGTGCAAAAAGGATTTTATCGGATCTGATTTTCAGCATCAGTACATTAATATCTCTAATATTATTTATTGTGTTCGCTTCGTTCATCTGTCGTATGCCTTTCAGCCGTCTTGAAGACGGCTATTTCGGTCCTTGACGTAACATCGTGTCTTAGAATCCACGCTCAGAATCTGGAACCAAAGATTGGGTGGTCTTATATATTGGGAAACTAATAAATACATTCCTTCATCATCATCATAGCCTTTTTCACCCTGTATCAGGTTATTGGCAACGAATAACATCCACTTTTTCCTATCCTGGGCACTTCTTACTGCATCTCTCCACTGTAGCCCTCCTCTCTTCAAATCAGTCTCCGTGAGTCTTCTCTTGGTTGTTCGTGGTCTACCCCTATTTCGCTGTCCCTGTGGGTTCCACTGAAGTACATGCCTAGTAGTGTTGCTGCATGACCTCCAAAGGCTGTGTCCTATCCTCCTCCAATTTCGTTTACCTATCTCTCTGGCTACTGGTTTCTGTCCTGTCCTTTCCCAGAGAACTACATTCTGAATAGTATCTGGCCATCTGATGCGCAGGATTTTCCTCAAATAGCCATTTATAAAACTTTGTAACTTGTTGTTCCAAGTCTGAGTTAAGCTCCAAGTTTCACTTCCATACAATAGGACTGACTTAACATTAGAAATACATTCTTTATAATTGAGACAAATATAAAGATAATGGTTCGGTATACCTAAATGTCCTACAAAACGCTACCGTATGTTCTTCTAGGATGATCAATAACCAAGTGAATTTATGAATGGATACGATCTGAAATGAGGAGTTCAGCATGGTATCCTTTCAAGTATGACCTGTGAAATACAACTCTAAGTGTATCTATTAGACAGTTCGACTCTAGCTTCTTCACAGGCGAAGAAGAATTACTACTGCATGTATCTTTCCTTGCTTCTTTCCTAACTCGTGACCACGTGACTTCACTGACGATGTCCACACAGCAACATTTTCTTCAGGTCTTCTGCTGCCCTTAGCGACTTGGCGAGGCTGAAAGCTATGCTTTGTTTTTGCAAGCCCATCTTTTTCTAAGACTGCCTCGCCCAGATAATTGCTCCTTGTTCTGAGCGCAAATGCCAAGGCTTTCAGCTGATATTTCATGGATAAGATTTCCCTAGTACAGGGTGTTGCACGCTGCATAAGAACTACAGCATGTTCATGCAATTGAAATGTATTTGCTAACTATCGAATGTATCTTGATCATATATAATTATTAATTTCTTTAAATATTGTCAGAGCGTTGCATTTCGGCGTCGAACATGTACACTGATCGGCCAGAAGAGGAATCATTACGATAAGGGGGTAAGTTTTTCCATCTCCATGTTAATTATGCAGGGTATTGTTTTATTGTTTCTTTTTGTTCTGTTATCTTTCAATCCGATTCCCTCCTGATGCAGTAAATAAATAAATAAATAAATAATCAAGTTAATGGAATAAAATAGTACGCCCCCTTGCGCTGCTACTACACCTCTGTGCAACCAAATAATTATGTGATTTTTCAAAAGTTTGGTACTTTAATAGTAAGAGTAATATATGTATGTGTTGTGAACAAAGGATGGGTGGAGCATTCAATTAAACCCTAAAATCTGAGTCATTCAAGTTCGCATGCAATTATTCTGATTAGTTTGTTTGGCACTTCGTGTTTTTATCTTTTTTTTATCTGTTCATTTGTCTGAATGAATGTGATAACTTTGGTATGTTGATGACACCTCGTCGGGATCCTCATTTCACATGAAAACATTGTTGAGCTCTCTGTCAGATTCACAGATATTTCCCAATCTTTTCTGTCATTCTCACACATCTTCCCAATTTCTACCAATATATTCTTACACACTCTCCAGTCTTTACCGCTGAACACATGTACTTTCTTAATCTTCATCGCTACTCGCACATATTTCTCCAATTTTAAGCACTCTTAAAATACACTTTTCCAATCTTTACCGTTATCTCCCGTTATTTCTCAATCTTTAGCGCTATTAAGAGGTAAATGTACTTTACAAATGATTTAAACATAGAAAGATAGAGCTTTACAACACGTCAAGGAGAGCCTTATGCTTTTAGTCAGTAATATTACAATTTCTGGGAGTTCACAACGCATAAGGCTGAATGCTAGAGGGAGCACAAAAAACCGCTACATTCTATATTCCGAACGCTGGTGTAGCTTCATTCGTTGATACAAATTCTCTGAAACAAATTCAACGAACAGATCCATGACAGCGAGCATTGCCTCAAAATCTATTTGGCATTTTTTAATTTTTTTTTTTTTTTCTAAGAGAGAGCAGCTGGTCACTTGAGATGGTCTTTTAGAACTTCAGAATTTCTCCGCAGTGTGTGTTGGAGGTGATGCAGACTCTAAAAGTAGTGAAAATGTTCACTACCAGAGCGTAGTTTTGGATTTTGGGTTAGACATCACAAAAGTTAATAGATCAGTAACATACTGATCATTATAACAAAAGATGGCATTCATAACATGAGCTTAAATAGGCATCAAAAAGTTGATATTAAGAATTGTAATGAAAGATGGCACTCATAATATTATAGCGCTTATTTCTTCACAGTAATGTGTTAACCCCCATTCCTTCATAATACAAGCTGCAGGCCCTTTACAATGTATTTTTGCCGCGACTGTCCGAAGGGAGACACTCAAACACTTTCTCAGCCTTCTAAGAAACACTCAAGGCGATTGCCTGTTGAGCTAAATTTGAGGTAAATTTCTTGTCAGTCTAATAATAACATTCTCTGTCTAACCTGGTTCGAGTCAGGTAAACTGTCTTTGTCTTTGCCAAAGCCAAACTATCAGTTTCGCCCAGGATTCGAACCCTGGAATAAAAAAAAAAAAAAAGAGAGAGAAAGATTTTGAGCTGTCTTTTAGCAGGGACAATGTCAAAGTCAGTTTTATCTGTTCATAATCGAACTAAGCACTCGACGTTGATAACTGATATATCATCAATGTCTCGTGTTGTTAAAATAGATATTTATGAAGAACAGCAACAACTCAGTGAGTACACATCTTTTCATCAGTTTCGAGTATACCTTGTAGAAAATATACAGAGCATCTTATTAGTTTACTCAATGTTTTATTTTACATTTTCCCCCTGTAAGTATCTCATACACAGTATTCTCTACGGCTACCTGTTTTACTCAGTGTTACTACTGTCCTTTGTTATAGATGTCAGCATAATATCATTGCCTCAGATGAAAGAATAAGTAATGCAAGTAGATCTTCAATTACGTATTGTAATACCAAATGTACGGTATTTTAATAAATGTACCAACCTGTTGTTGTCTTCGGTGCATTTCCAGACATGTCTCCAAAAAGTGTAGGATAGGAATACTCTGGCGGGAAATGAAATACACGTAAATGTCGCGTTTTGTTGTTGTTGTGTTGTTGTTTTGTTTTGTTTTTGTTTTTCCTAGATAATTTTTATTCCACACAATTTGGAGTCACATGAAACCTAATGTATCAATGAACAAGGGAATAATAAATAAATAAATAAATAGATATAAAAATAAAAATTACTAAATAAATAATAAGGTAAAATATAATTATAGCTTTTTGATAAATTAAATTAACCAGCATGTGCCATTGTAATTATCAAACCAGCACAAAAGTTTTACCGACGATTTCTGTGCCCACTGTAACATCAACGAATACTCAATACAGGTGAGTACCAGTCATTATGTCACTTACCTACGAATGACAGAGCGACGAAGAACACAGTGAGGAAGGTAAGAGCGTTTCCCACGCAGTTAAAGAAATTCAGACGTCTTAAATCTGTGAGAAATGTCATCATAAACACTCATTAAATCAAGACATAACATTCTGAAATAAGCTTACAACCAGTTGTAAGACGATTATTATGTGTGAATACTAGCTGTCTAAATAAATGGCTATATTAACAGTCGTGTATCAGATTAAATCAAATATTACTTTTGTATTTTTCCACTCATGTTATACCAGGTTGCTTGAATACGAACAGAGTTAATTCTTGTTACATTTACGCTAAATTTAAATATCTTCATAAGCAAATCTAGCTCATATAGATCTAGACTTATGAAAGTGAAAGTATGTGATCTGTGATCCGATCGTTGTACTTTTCTGCGATGCATTGTTGATCTACAAAAAAACGGTGAACTGTTGTGTTGCGATGCGCCCTCCCAATGGTAATGCAAACTTCACTGCTCCTCTGACAGTGGAGAATTGGACGTTAGGGTGGACGCGCTGGTTGAGGCTCTCATACATGTTAGAGTTAGGGAGGACCATCACCCTCTCGTCTGACCTACATGTTAGCATTAGGGTGGACTTGCGCTGGTCGAGGTTAAGCAAGCGGGGCTGTTCTATTATTTGGTTTTAGAATAAATTGGCCTATATCTATATCTATATAAATGTGGGGGTGGGAACAAACAAAAAGCGCCGACAATTGATTATTATAGAAACGCCCATTATGGAGAAATTATTTGCACTCAATGAACGTAAACGTATCGAGAATAATAAACAACATCGCCTGCGCCACCATTCATCACAACCACAACAACTTTATGGAAGTGGTGCAAGATATATCACTGTCAAGGTAGCAAAATACATGACACGGACTGAGATGCTAATGTGACTATACCAAACTTGCCATCAAATACGCCTGGCTTTGGTCGGGGCGGCAGAATGATTCTGCATGGTACTGTATTAAGACCTGCAGGATGTTCTAATGTGGTCTTTAGTGCACTGCTGCGAGGTCTGCAGAAAGGTTGGAGCTCAAGACAACGGCAAGCCATAGTTCTATCCTTGAATAATTAATCAAAAAGTCTCCCTAGGCCTAAACCTAAAACATTCTAGATTTCTAAATTATTGTATGATTACGACATTTCCTTTCAAAACTAAACGCGCAAATAATGTGGGTAGTGCTCTGTATATTTTTGCGCACTGAAGGGATGTGCTGTGTCATGAACACAACGTTACATTGAAAAAGATATTATATATACGAATTTCAGTGTGTTATGTCTATGGTTATCGGTGGGTACGCTGTTTCTATATGTCTTCTTGGTATTATTGTCAGTCCTCTCTCAATAAAAATGTTCAAAATATTTTTAACCTGTCAATTGCACCGCTCACACCATTATGTATTTTGCTTATTCGATTTGAGCTAAGAACTTCATTTGTATCTTTTATGATGTCTTTTATCATCTTGACCTTCATCTGCGGCGGGGCGGTCTGAAATGGCCAAGCCAATGTCCTCTCTTCGGGATCAAGGGATGATATTTTTTTAAAATTTTTTTATTTTATTTATCTTCATCCACCCCTTGACGTTTGTCGATTCCAAATCCAACCCCGTCTATCCTCTGCTGCTTTCTGGAAAAACATCAAATCTTATTTCTAGCCATTCTCCAGTGTTGTCTTCCTCTCTCTCTTCCTTTGTTCTTCTCGTCTACAGCTGCCTCCGACAGTGCCTTTTGAAAATATAAACATATTTGAAATAAATGACAATTGGGAAATCTGGTTGTCCCATCTCAGTTTTGTTTTCTTCGTTAGTCACAGTTAAAAATTTTTGTGAGATTTTATAGACTAGATCTCCATGGGCAAAAGTTCGTAGGACAAAACTTTGTATTTATGGACTGTTATGAATATAATTTTATTCCCACAACATTTAAGACAAACAAAAACCATCAACACCAGGTGCCATTTTCTAGTTTTGAGTTACATTTCTGACATTATATTACCATTGTAATGTTAGCATTCAGCTCCATAAAGGATTATGATCAGCAATCTTTATTTTCCCAACTGCAGAATTTTCCGGTTCAACTTTTGATCGCATTTTTCGGAGTCAATGTAACCAACAAGGTTAGGCCTAAGTAATTTACTTCCACGAGTCATTGTCGCACTAAGAGAACAGCCTAGGAATGATGACTGAGAATCCTTAAGGTAAATCTACTTTTCCTCTTCATTCCGGAGAGAAACTCGCTCTCGCATTCTCAAACATACCAATGCCAGAATGAAAACTTTAAGTCAAGTGTCAGTCCTGAGTAGCCTATCTTCTCTAGAGTCTAGATCTAGATTTAGATCTGGACAAGGACGTCATCATACTAAGCGTTGTGCAGTGGCGATACTATAGCCAATGGAATTTTACCAAGACTAAGACCTTTGTTATAGTGGTTATTGTGGGGCTATAATGTCTCACATTTTGTCTATACAGTTTTTGTTACTAGACGCAAAGCTTGCTCATATTTGCTTTATAGATAGATAATAGATTTGATTTTGAAACTTGAACTGCAGGGGAACTTCTGGTGGCTCCCACTGACTTGATCAGGCGAATGCCATGGAAAAAAAGGACATTTGGTTTTAACACTTGAATGCCGTAAGTTTACATATAGCCTAAGTATGTTTACATATAGCATCTTGAGAAGGGAAACTTCACATTATTCTTATCTGTACCAGTCATTAGACTTCAGTGTTAAAATGTGCATGCCTAAATAACCAAAGCAAAATCAAGTGGACAATGCATTCATTTGCCGATATATGTTGGCAAAAGGGCACTTCGATGAAATGTGATGCATTTTTATTGTCTATCGCTATTCATGTCCCAACAAAATGATTTGTCAGTGCCCTAAAAGAAGTAGGGAGAAAAAGTGATATACCCGGAAAAAGCAATGCCAAGCAGCTGCTGACTGCCGCAGATTCTAAAAACTTTTCTTCTTTTTTTTTCATCATAATTGTGAAACCTGAGGTAAACAGCAAACAAAAGTATGCAGTGTTACCAAACAGGAAGACACCATTACATGTCGGAGAGTGACAGAACTATAAGAGCACGAGGACCCGCTTTCAATCTAGAGTCCAATTGCTCCTATCAAATCATCGTTCCTCCCAGCCCCAAAACGTTGTTGGAAGGTAAGATTCAAATATTATCCTAATAACTTATGGCGGCATGTTTAAAACATTGTCACTTATGCTCAGTGCGTCGATAGCTCTGTGCCGATTTTAGCGTGTGTCGGCTGTTAAACTTATAGGGTGGATATTCATGTCGCTGTGGGTATTTGTCTTTTGTTTGAAGGGAAACGGTACCTTTATATACAGTGCTCCGAAGTTTGCGCCTCTACTTTTAGCTATTCAGCCTAAATCTCGCGAAATCCCGTACCTGTGTTCAAATGAGGTAATAATCATTCTCGCGAGATCT
>JBCAUA010241074.1:7500-10484 GCA_038406235.1 Peronia verruculata | reverse complement strand
CCCCCCCCCCCCCCCCCCCCCCCCCCCCCCCCCCCCCCCCCCCCCCCCCCCCACCCCTTTTGTCATTTAAAGAGTGTCTGGCAGTCTTTTTACAGACCATATTAATTGCAAGAATCACATTTAGAAATGTCTGGACCTGAACACCACTACATTCTACTGGTATTGTACCCGTTCGTGAAAAGTAAGATGTATTGTTCATTCGGTTTTGATCCTTTTCCCAACAATGCTGTTCTTGCGAACAACGTCACACAAAGCACACAGAGAGTACGTTTGCTATAGATAGATTTATTGTCTGGGTATTTGGCTAATTTTGGCAGTACGTTACCTTTTTTCCACCTGCGGACGGCTATCTCGAGATATAATTATGTTGGCACTGTCATCTTTGCGCCTTAATACACCAAAGAATTTAATTGATCATCTGAAGTACAGGTAAATGCTCTGTAGGAGTGTACATTCGTCTGTCTGTATATTTAACGATTGCATGTTTAACTCGACGTTAATTTCCAGTTCATCCTTTCATATCCAGGCCCAAAATAACTTGGCTGTGATAATCAGTAACATGGCTGTGATAGTCAGTAACTTGATGGCACATGATAATATTCAATAGTTCATCCAGGGCGGATTGAAAGACACAGGATCGAACATCCATTAATCTGTGGTACTTAGATGGAGCTCCTAATGATTGTGGTTATTAGTTACCAAAAGTTGCAGAACAGGCCATATCTAGACAAAAGACAAAAAAAAAAACGATTCGATTCGCACGACACAAAGAAGATACCGTTTGACACAATGTGATAGTCATTATCGAATTCTAAAACTGTGACGAGTTGCATGCCTGTCATACTTCAAAGAAATGACTTGTATTGGATTTCATGGTGTTCAGCCCATAAGACGTAGTTCATTCACCAGGTTATCACTGTCATCGATCAGCAACGATTCAGATGCTGTTTGAATTTGGCGACAAAAGTAGGTGCCATGTAATTACTGGGTTCTTACAGAGGCGACGGATAACAACAGTTTGATATTTTTGGTGGAACATTACATATCACACTCGTCAAAGAGTCTGGTTTTCAATGGACAGATTTTGTTACACGGGAGTATGAAAAGACAGTTATACTTAATAGTGACTCAGAAGAAGCCTAGGGTCTAGTCTTCTTGTAATTGACCGTTTGTTTGTTAGCAGAGATGCATAGCCATCGCCTTATCTTTAGCATGTTGGGTTACCAATTAAATACTGACTAGGTACTGGATAAAATATGTACATGTATTTACTAAGTCAGTCATTTGTTTCTTTCTATTTGTTTCTCTTGCTTTATTTAATTGTGGATGTATGTGTTTATTTAGATTTTATAAGTGGACAACGAGCCTGCTAGGTCAAGAGAATGCAGTGAGAAGAGTAGCGTTACGTCCTCATATCGTTTTTCAACCATCTGCGGACGGTTACCTCGGCGGAGTAAAAAAAAAAAAAAGGTCGCACGTTGGAATAATGCTTACCTTGCAAATTTGTGAAAAGGCACATGATCTCATTATTTGTGTAGCTGGAGATTGTGGATGATCTGGCCATCTCTTATCTCTTATCTCTTCTTCTTTGTTGAAAGAATCTTGTGCACTCTCCCACCCCCGCCCACCCTCCCCCCCTTTTTTTCTTTCATTCCACGAATGTGTCAGACACTTCTCTGTCACTCTGACCCCATTGTTTTAATCACTGTGCCAGTGACAGTCTCCATACAGATTCCATAGCTTCAAGATCATGGAAAGACAAAGAGAGAAAAAGAAGTGGGGCTTGGGGAAGGAGGTGTTATCTCAATACAAGTTTAAAGGAGACATGTCACATTGTTTTAGTTGTGTGAAATACCAACCACATGTACCTATTTCGTGAAGGAGAGTGCCAGAAATGTGTCTCAGTGAGAAGATGCATCACAGAACTACATGCTCAGATAGTCGTAACCGCATCTGCTCTACGCATGCAGGCATCAAAATGAAAAAAAAAAGAAGAAAAAAAAAGAAGTAAAATATGGAAGTTAAAAAAAATAAAAAAAATTAACGTCAAGCAGATGCGTAAATAAAACTGATAAAAAGGTCAATCTGATGTTATTTTGTCCCCCCCCCCCCACCCTCTCCTCGCCTATCCCTACCCCTATTTTAGCTCTTTGTGCGTGCGTGTATACCCAGTGAGTTTTATGTGTGAACTGTCAATAAATTCACAGCAGCACTGGATCACACGGAAATCTATACGTGAAGGTTGTCGTATGGAAAAGAGGCAAAAAAGTAAGGTGTACAGAAAAAGGGGAGAGGGGTTGGTTGGGGGGGGGGGGGACAACAAAACGACGAAAATAATGCAGTAGCCAGAACTCTGTTGCCTCCACTTCTTGACGATCTTTCTTCTTCTTATACTCTCACTTTTTCTCTTCGCCATTGGAAATGTGGGACAAAGGAATGATTAATAATTAATCCACGGTAGATCTATATAAATAAATGATAGATATTTGAAATCCACCCCTCCCAAAAAGCCCCCCCCCCAAAAAAAAAGGGAGAGGAGAGGAAGATGATAGACAAATTTAATTGCAGACTTGCAGAGGAGCCGAGGAAACGTTAGATACCGTGTTGCATTACTTTTTTTTGGGGGGGGGGGGGAACCTCAGATTTCATGCCAAATGTCCATTGCCATATTTTCGCGTCTTGGGGCAGTGGCATTATTTCGTTGTTATCTTCTTTTCCTTCAACTTTGGTTGGCTGTGTGGCAATCACATTTTATTATTATTGTTATTATTTTCCAAAACATGTTCAAAGTCCGTTTCGTACTCCTAAGATTATCTATCATTTCATGTGGGTCTATGAGTAGAAATTGGAGACGGTGGAAATTTTCGGCATTTGCGAATAATATTGCCAAGAACCTTTTTTTTTTTTATTTATTTAAACGTACGTATGGGACGTTCTTCCACCTCATTGAATAAAGCCTGATCTACACATTAGAACGGAAGATC
>JBCAUA010241074.1:0-2500 GCA_038406235.1 Peronia verruculata | reverse complement strand
CAGTAAACCAAAGAGAGACCGTTTGTACGGTACTAACGGGAAACGGCTAGTTCTTAAAGGTCTGTGATGTGGAATTGTTGTTTCTCACTGTGAAGTCTCCACTGCCTACTTGTTTAATTTGTGTTGTGAAAATGTTCATAATCAGGTGTGACTCAATGCCATAATACCACATCATCTTGCGACTGTATAAAGTTAAACCAAAATAAAACATATTGATTCATATTCTACGAAATTCCCTTTGGTTGACAACAATAATAAAAATAAAAGGAAAACGAATAAGTCAACGAAAAACGACAACAACAATAACAACAAGAAAAGGAAACATTAGAGTATAACATTTACATCGCAGCACGTCATCACTATTACATGGGCAAAATGAATTAAACCATAACTACAGCAGAGGTATCCAGTTGAATAGGTACAGTCTGACGTCATTCCTTGAGCGCACAACCACTTGCCAACAGCAGGCCATGTCATTACTATAACCATAAGCAAACATGTGTAAACCCACAGTTAAAACAAAGCATATCCACCTGAGCTCACGTACAGACATCCCTAAGAGCATGCAGTGAGCACGCAACTTCTTGCGTAATTTCCCTTGGCCTATATACTGCGACCGTTTGAAGAGCCAAAGGGTTTCTTGAAAGCGCTTGAAATTCCACAACTCACAATTAGACGTATACAAACACTCACGCTCACCCTCATACGTCGACACTGTGATCTTCTCATTAGAACGTCCACACCGAGAGAGACAGACAACCCTCAATGGCGGCCGAAACGGCTATGGAAATGTAAATAAACAATTCCCAATTCGGATTGGTTGTCTTTCAATCACAGTTAGCCAGTAGAGAGGCTTCTCTCAGCGATCATCGCACACATTCACCAGCGCGAGGTCAGCCCTGATAATTGCAGAAGATTCCCCGTGGGTAGTGTCCGCTTGTTTTCCCTTGTTGGTGCTAGAACAGGATATCTGCTGTCATTTTCTTGTCTCTTTGTAAACCAGCCTTGGGTAGGCTCCATTCAACAAGGTTGTCATTTTAGTGCGGGTCTTTGCCTCCTGCTTCGACATACCTCTTATCTTCTGAGAATATTATATCAACGTGATCTGTGTATGTGTTCAGCCAGTCTGTCTGTCTGTCTATCTGTATGTATGTCTGCCTGTCTGTCTGTTCCTGTTTGTCTGTCTTTATTAGATTTTGTCTCTGCTTATGTTCCTATTTGTGTCTATCCTAGATTTTGTCTCTCTCTCTCTCTCTGCCCGGCAGCCTTTCTGTCTTATTTTGCTATCTCTCTTTACCACATCTTTGTCTTTCTCCTTCTTCCTGTGTGTGTTTATCTCTCTCTCTGCCTTTCTCTGGCATTATCATATTTTATCTATTTTCAGGTCTGATCCATCCATCCATCCATCCATCCATCCATCCATCCATACATCCAGTTTTTCCATCCATCCATCCATCCATCCATCCATCCATCCATGCACATATGCATCCATCCATCCATCCATCCATCCATCCATCCATCCATCCATCCATCTGTCTATCGGATCATTAACATAAAGTAGAAATTGAAGAAACTTACTTAAGACACACAATACTGACTGCGATCAGCAAATGATGATCACAGCATTTTTTTTTTTTTTTTAGTTTTAACTTTTTAAGGAAAGCGTTTGGACACCGTATTAAAGCAAGTATGAGTGAGTTCCCGCGCTTTAGCACTCACTCTTCATACTCGTGTAAGCTCATGTTCATGGCTTCTCCGGTCTCCAGTACTAGTGCTGCTCGCACGCTCAATGTGCCATCCTCTGCTTCATTCATATTTGAGGAAGCTCGACAACGCTGATGCCATCTTTATGAGTGCCCGATTTTTCGGACATAAGGGATGACTCTTGCAGAAGGAGGGCGAGGGGAGGACAAAAAGGAAAGAAATTGTGAATAGTGAGATAAATTTTAACATTTTGATTCCCAAGGGCTGACGGGAAGGTAAAGTTTCAGATACATAACAGAACTCGCAAAATAAAATCAAGGCTATCAGTATTCTTTTACAAAACTTTTCCTGGTGAAGTTGGTTCAATGAATGTGGCTGGTTTTGGTAGCTTGTTTTGTGTTGTTACCACTATACTGATTGTGTAATTGGTTTCTATGAGTTTCTTAAATACCATAGCATCGCAAGAGAGGTGATACTGGATTGCTGATATAGTTGTCATGTCGGAAACTGTAGAAATGGCGAAACGTGGCTGGCGGAGACGACAAGCAAGAGGTGGTGAGGAGAGATTATAGAAAAGATATTTGATAGTTGATGATAAGAGACGGAGAGATGGGGGAAAGAAAGGAAGAGAAACGCAAATGGTGTTATTGAGGGTGGGCAGGGGAGCAGATAGAAAGAAAGAGAAGGTTCGCAGGAAAGTAAAAGTCACAGTGACTGAGGGATCCAGATAGATAGATAGATAGATAGATAGATAGATAGATAGATAGATAGATAGATAGATAGATAGATAGATAGA